>JAMKYM010000109.1:0-131937 GCA_026541065.1 Canavalia ensiformis | reverse complement strand
AATAAAAAACTTCATTTTAGAATTCCTTAGTGCAGCCGTAGTTGTCAAGCATACAACAGATGTCCTTCGGCAAGAAATATGGCAACATACTGAAGTTGTTAAAGGTCCCGGTACAGGAAGGGGCCCTCACAGCCATGGTGCAATACTACGACCCTCCCCTTCGATGCTTCACATTTATAGATTTCCAGCTAGCTCCTACCTTGGAGGAGTTCGAACAGATTTTGGATCTGCCGTTAGAAGGGAGTAGGCCATACCAGCACTTGGAACATCACTCCACCTTCCGAGTTACTGCACAGGCCCTAGGTCTACAGTCCGGAGACCGGCTGGCCGATTACCAAACCAAGAGCCTAGTCAAAGGGTTCACCAGGGAGTTCTTGGAGGAATACATGCAACACTGCCAACAACAACCAGTGGGCCGTGTACATGGATGTGCTAGCCCTCACCATTTACGGGCTGGTGCTTTTCCCTTACATTGAGGATTTCGTGGATTTAAATGTTGTGGACATATTCTTGGCAAGGAGGAACAAAGCGGAAAACCCTGTTACAACTTTATTGGCAGATGTCTACAGTACGCTGAACTTTTGCCACGAGAAGAAGAGAACGAGGTTGATTTGCTGTTTCCCTATGTTGTATGTATGGATAACAGCCCACATATTCAAGAGGAACACGAAGATACAATGTCCTGTATCAGATTTGCTATGTTACCAGATAAAGCCCATGAGTAATGATGAATGGTCAACTCACTTCGCCGGCCTAACCGAGGAGCGGATCAGATGGTAACCTTCATGGCAACAAAGAACAAGCATCATATATCATTGGAAGGGGTTCCAAAACGTACCGCTCATGGGAGCCAAGGGTTGTATCAACTACAATCCAATACTGGGGCAAAGGCAGCTGGCTTATCCTCTCAAGACCCCACCATCAGACGAGAAAGTGACCCCTTTCTTCTTGAAATATGAAGGAGATTTCGCCGATAGTCTTCGGAAAGTTCGAGAAGCTTGGGAGGATGTCACATGCAAAGGAAAGGAGCTAGAGTTCGGAGGCTGTGCCGCCAAAGAAAAGTACAAGCAATGGATCAGGGACAGGGTACAGCAAATCAAATTGCCATTCAGACCTCCGGCCATCCTTTCTGGAAGTCAACCTCCACCCGTAGTATTCGAAGATGAGGCTGTGAAGAATTTGAAAGAAAAATTAGAGGCCATGACTAAGAAGAACAGCCAACTAGAAGGAGAGCTCCTATAAACTCAGCAAGAGTGCGATTCGTTAAAAAGAGAAAAACAGGTGAATGAAACTGTCATAGAGAGCATCCGAGAACAACAAAAGGGCGAATGCGAGCACATCGCCCGGGTTCACCTAAACCTCCAAGCAGCCAACAAGGAGCTTGGGATGAGAGTCTAAGAGAGGGATGCTGCGCTCCAAGAAAACCAATAGCTTAGAAACGCTGTGCAACAAATGAGGGCTAGACTCCACACGATCAGGGAGGAGAAAAACTAGATCCTAGCTACAAAGGATAGAATCCAATTGGAGGCGGATTATGTGATTGAAGAAAGGAACGAGCTGCTGCAACGGGTAGAAGAGATGAAAAAATAGATCGACGGCCTACTTATAGCATGGCAAAATGAGGTGAACGAAGAAAAATGGAAGGTCATCGAAGTCATACGAATGCAAAAAAGGGGCATAAGCGACATACAAGATGAAAACAAGTGGTACAAAGACACTAACGATCACTAGACTAAGTGTCTCGATAGGTTGGCCAGCCTGGCAAACACAGCAATAGAGGAAGTGCCACAACTGCTTAAGAAGGTTGAAGCATCGCTACATCCACTCCACACGGCGCCTGAAGTTGAAATTTTCATTCAGTTTTGTAAAGACTTAGTTCTAAGAATGAAAAAATGTGTTGTATTAGCCCAGCAAGAGGAACGAAGTGTAAAATAAACCTTGGCTCTGATTGAATAAAACGGCTTCATCTCTGCACATGATTCCATATTAATTTCCAGCTCATGCTCGAAGCACAGAAGATGCGATCAATCGGCAAACGACATTCAAGCGAGATTCTGGTCCCCCATATTTATTGTAGACCCAAAATTGCTTTTTTAATCAATTAATTAATTAATTTAACTTTGTACAGATAACAAAGATAGCGGACTTACGACTTCCCCAACATTCCTATAGCACTCGATCAAGGACAAAAATCATGAGTGAGCTAGAGATGCAAAACGAGGAACTGAGAAACGAGGTGGCTGAGCTGAAAGATCAGATCGCCAAACTGATGAAACTGCTAGAAAAGGGCACAGAGGAGCCTTCGGGGTCTGAGGCATAGGGGGCTGTTGCTGCATCAATGCCGCTTCAGGCGGTCGCTGAACAAGAGTGGCCCTATGGGATGCCACTGAAACTGAACCTTCCTGGGCTAGGTTCTGGAGGTGACCGCCGCGAAAACACCAATGCACTTCCACTCCACATCCCTACCACTCACCAATACCATCCAAACCCCCCTACTGGGCCTCTGCACACAAACCCTACCACTCATCCTCACCACCTTAACCCACCAACATACCTCCCTCCTGCCAACACCACCGGCTATCCACCACACTCATACCCAATACACATGAATCCACCACCCTATCCTTACACTTCCTCTGCCTTCCCCCCACACATGAACCCATTGTTCCCTCCTCACATCAATCAACCAACCATCTATCCGCCTCACACCAACCCTGACTACACCCACATGAACACAACCGTCATCGAGGACCCTACATACTCGGTCCAAGTCACCACTCACCCTGCAAATCCTCACCAACCATATCCCTACGGTCATGCTGCAAGAACCGAGAGACCACACACAATACCCCACCACACCGGCCAACCGCTGGACGAGCCATAGACAAGGCCAGCTGACCAAGAGGCCCACTTCGGAGGGAGATGGCATCACCTAGAAGAAAGGGTCAGAGCCATCGAAGGGGGTGGGTATGGAATGGTAGAGGCTTCTGACCTCTGCCTTGTGTCGGACGTCATCATACCCCCCAAATTCAAAACCCCCGAGTTCGAGAAATACAAAGGAACCGGCTGTCCAAAGAGTCACCTGACGATGTATTGCCGGAAGATGGCCTCCCACTCTCACAATGACAAACTGCTCATCCACTGTTTTCAGGACAGTCTGGTTGGAGCAGCGGCCAGTTGGTATACCCAGTTGGAAAGGTCACACATCCGTACTTGGAAGGACCTGACCGATGCCTTCCTCATGCAATACAAGTACAACATGGAGATGGCTCCTGACCGGACTCAGTTCCAAAACGTGATGAAGAGGGAAAATGAGTCCTTCAAAGAGTATGCCCAGCGGTGGAGGGAATTGGCCGCTCAAGTCCAACCACCCCTGTTAGAACGAGAAATGATTAGCACTTTCATGGAGACCCTCCCTGCCCCTTTTTCTGACAAAATGGTGCGCAGTGTATCCGCCAACTTCTTCGACATGGTGCTGATCGGAGAACGCATTGAGAGCGGCCTACGCCGAGGAAGGATTGTGCACAACCCTGCAGGTAGTACAAATGGGAAGAAATCGGCAAATAGCCCATGGAAAAAGAAAGAAGCTGAAACTCACCATGTCTCAGCTGACCCCAGCAGGGCGGCCATGGCCCAACCTACATACCAACCAACCGTCATTCCCCCCAGCTACCAAGTACCATATCAAACTCAATTCCAAACACCCCCGCATATGGTGGCCACGACCTAACCTTCTTACCCACCAACCTACAACCCACCTACTTCATTCCAACCAAGCCCTCGATTTATGACTCCACCACCACAAGCATTTCCTCAACAACCGACTTTTCCTCCACTACCAATATTCCCGCAACAACCTCCAAGACCATGGACCCAAACACTAATTCTAACCCACCTCCACAAAAAACAAATAACCCTAGAAAAATAGTGCAATTCGACCCCATTCCGATGAGTTACTCGGAACTGCTACCCCAATTAATTCAAAACTCACTAATTGCACTATGTCCCATGAAGCCACTGGAACCCCAATACCCGAGTGGTACAATCCCGAGGCTAAATACGAATATCATGCTGGAATATCGGGCATTCCACCAGAAAATTGTTTGGCCTTGAAACATTGGGTCCAAAAGTTGATTAATGCCAAATGGCTTAATTTTAAATAAGATGCACCGAGCGTGGGGAATAATCCACTACCGAATCACGGGGGACTTGGGCCTTCGGTGAATTGCATTGAGGTAGAGGGGGAAGTCAACATGGTCAATGAATCTCTTTTGGGACATCCTAGACCACTGGTCATTCGGTACACCGAGGCGCCAACCCCGTCGACACCCAAAGGGATGAGACCCGTTGTAATAAAGGTTCCTGGGCCATTCCCGTACCAAAGCAATAAAGAGGTACCATGGAAATACGATGTGGAAGTATCCGGTGGAAAAGCAGAGGAGGGACCAAGACCGGAGGCTTTGGTTAACGCAACCCCCGACGTGGTTAATATAGCTGGGATCAGAGGTATGACCCGGAACAGTCGTATCTATTCTCCTTCCGAGGAAAGAGGAAAACCGCCTTGTGATATTGGCAGGTCCAGAGCGTAAGACTAGTAGATGGCAGGCGGAAAAGGAATTAAAGAAGCCCGTCTCTGAAGAAGACGCCTGTGAATTTTTGAAGATAATCAGGCAAAGCGAATACGCGGTGATTGAGTAGCTTAACTGCATACCCGCCAAAATTTCAATGCTAGCCCTAATGATGAATTCGGAGCCTCACCGGAGGGTACTACTGAAGGTACTAAATGAGGCTCACGTGGTCCATATCATATCGGTGGACAAGTTTGAAGGGATTTCCAACAACATTACCGCCAACAACTTCCTTACCTTCGCCGACCGCGAAATCCCAGGCCAAGGGGCAGGGCATAACAAGGCGTTACACATCTCAGTAAAGTGCATGGACCACATCCTGGCCAGAGTTCTGGTGGATAATGGTTCTTCTCTAAATGTAATGCCTCAGCTCACATTGGTGAAACTGCCACATGAGAAGGTCCACCTCAAGCCCAGTTCCATGGTGGTCAGGGCTTTTGATGGGTCAAGGAGGGAGGTAATCAGCGAAGTGGAATTGCCGGTCCAAATAAGCCTAGTCCTCTTCAATGTAACCTTCCAGATAATGGACATTTAACCGGCCTACAGTTGCCTGTTAGGTAGGCCCTGGATCCACGCCGCTAAAGCAGTTCCTTCGACTCTACACCAGAAGCTGAAATTTATTATCGACGATAGGCAGATTATTGTCTTTGCGGAGGAAGACTACTTGGTCAGTAAACCCACCAACCCTGCATACATTGAGGCAGCGGAAGAGGCGTTGGAAACACATTTCCAAGCCTTGGAAGTTGCTAATGTCACCACCATCAAGGAGGGAGAAGTGGTTGACCAAAAGTGGCCGTCCAAAGCACTGATGATGATGGCCTGGGTGATGTTGAAGAACGGGTTCAAGCCCGGCGATAAACTGGGGCAAAACAATGGTGGCTTGTCTCAACCGTTGGCACTAAACAAGAACAGACGGCGGTAAGGGTTGGGATACAAGCCCACAAAAGAAGATCAGGCAGTCAGGCCTCGATTCGGCAAGGTCCCTCTGTGCCATATCTCACAAAGTTTCCGAAGTGCCGGCTTCGAACACCCTGGCATGATCGTGGCCATCGACGGAGAGAGGACGATGAATATCGAAGACTTGGTGACAGTCTTTCCTCCTAGACAAGAACTGAACAATTGGGAAATTTTTGACCTACCTCTGACTTTTAGTTCAGTTCAAATGTAATTCTGTAATTGTGATAGAAAAATTCTATTTCAAATCATAAACATTTTGTATATACTTGTTTTGATGAATGATAAATGCAGTTACATTATCCAGAAATCTTCCCTCTTCTCTCCCTAATATATTTTCCTCTGCTAAATACACGTATCTTATTCTTTCTCTCATACCCCAACTCGCAGATGTGACAAAAAACCGCCTTGCAACGACAGTGCTAGTATTGTATCAGGCGATTTCAATTGTGTTGTCAATCCGGCCGATGAGGAAACAAAATTTGAATGCGAACCCACTGATGAGATGTTGAGATTGGTTGAACGCGAATCCAAAATAATCGAACCCCATCAGGAACTCGTGGATCTGATAAACCTAGGGACCAAGGAAAACAAAAGGGAGGTCAAGATAGGCACGCTCATCATTGGAGACTATCGTGTGCGATTGATCTCACTTTTACAAGACTATAATGATATCTTCACCTGGTCATATCAAGACATGCCAGGCTTGGATACTTCTATAGTAGAACACAAGCTGCCTATGAAAGCCGGTTGTTTACCAGTTAAATAGAAGCTAAGGAGGATGAAGCCGGAAATGTCCTTGAAAATTCAGGAGGAGGTGAAGAAACAGTTTGACACCGGCTTCTTGGCCGTTGCAAATTACCCCGAGTGGGTTGCCAATATAGTACCGGTCCCCAAGAAGGATGGCAAGGTCCGAATATGCGTAGACTATAGGGATCTCAATCGAGCCAGCCCGAAAGATGATTTTCCGCTTCCCCACATCGACGTGCTGGTGATAACACCGCACAATTCTCCTACTTCTCATTCATGGATGGTTTCTCAGGCTACAATCAGATCAAGATGGCCAAAGAAGACAGAGAAAAGACCACCTTCATTACGGCCTGGGGAACCTTTTGCTACAAAGTCATGCCCTTCGGATTGAAAAATGCTGGGGCAACTTATCAAAGGGCCATGGTCACACTATTCCATGATATGATTCATAAGGAGATAGAAGTCTACGTGGATGACATGATTGCCAAATCTCGGACGGAAGATGACTATCTCACAGACCTCCGAAAGCTGTTTGAGAGGCTTTGAAAGTTCCAACTGCCGGTTGAACCCAGCAAATGTACCTTCGGGGTCAAAATCGGGAAGTTGTTGGGCTTCATCGTCAATGAAAGGGGCATCGAGGTTGATCTCGACAAAGCTCGAGCGATCATAGATGTGCCAGCTCCAAAGACTGAAAAGGAGATCCGAGGCTTCTTAGGAAGACTCATATTACTTCTCCCGATTTATCTTCCAGTTGATAGCCACATGTGAGCCGATCTTTAAGCTCTTGCGCAAGAATCAACCCATGAGTTGGGATGAGGATTGCCAAGAGGCTTTCGAGAAGATCAAATAATATTTACAGAACCCGCCAGTCCTGGTACTGCCAGTCCCCGGGAGGCCTCTAATCCTGTATCTGACGGTGACGGACCAGTTAATGGGTTGCGTGCTCGATCAACATAATCAGTCCGGAAGGAAGGAGCAGGCGATATACTACTTGAGCAAAAAATTCACAAGTTGCGAAGACGGATACTCTCTATTAGAGCAAACTTGTTGTGCTTTGGCATGGGCGGCACACCGCCTAAGACAGTATATGCTGAGTCACACCATGTGGCTGATATCCAGGATGGATCCGATCAAGTACATATTCGAGAAGCCTGCATTGTCAGGATGAATTGCAAAGTGGCAGATAATACTTTTGGAATATGATATCCTGTACGTGACCCAAAAATCAGTCAAAGTCAGTGTGCTCGCCGAATATTTGGCCCAACAACCCACAGACGATTACCAGGCTATGCAGCCAAAATTTCCTGATGAGGATCTGATGGTGGTATTTAATGAAGAAGCGAAGATAAGGGGAGAAAAATGGACGATGTTGTTCGATGGTGCGTCCAATATGATGGGCCATGGTATAGGAGTTATACTGATTTCCCCGGAAAGATAGTACATACCTATTACCGCCCGACTGGCTTTCGATTGCACCAAGAACGTGGCAGAGTATGAAGCTTGTATCTTCGGGATTCAAGCTGCAATCAAAGCTAATGTCAAACGCTTAGAGGTCTTTGGCGACTCAGCTTTGGTCATCCACCAGGTCAAGGGAGAGTGGGAGACCAAAGATGTAAAGCTAGTGCCCTATCAAGCCCGACTCCAAGAACTACTAGTGCATTTCGAGGAGATCACCTTCTCTCATATACCTCGAGAAAACAATCAGTTGGCTGATGCCCTAGCCACCTTATCGTCTATGTTTGAAATGGGACGAGAAGAGGACATGCCTCTCATCTGCATCCAACATCGCCCCAGACCGGCATTTTGTCAAGCGGTAGAGGTGGAACTGGACGGAAAGCCCTGGTATCATGACATCCGGGAGTTCCTGAAAAGTAAAGAATACCCCGCCAATGCGTCGGAGAATGACAAAAGAACTCTACGAAGATTAGACACAAGTTTCTTCCTCAACGGAGAAATCTTGTATAAAAGGAATCACGATATGGTTCTGCTTAGGTGTGTAGACGCAGCAGAAGCCAAAAAAATTCTTAAGGAAGTTCATGAAGGGTCTTTTGGTGCTCACGCCAGCGGACACGCAATGGCGAGGAAAATTCTCAGGGCCGGGTGTTATTGGTTGACCATGGAGGTCGATTGTTACAAACATGTCAAAACCTGCCACAAGTGCCAAGTGTACGCGGACAATGTCCACGTACCGTCAACGTCGTTGAATGTGCTTTCGTCACCCTGGTCGTTCGCTATGTGGGGGATGGCTGTCATCGACCCGATCGAGCCCAAAGCATCCAACGGAAACCGTTTCATATTGGTAGCCATTGACTACTTCACCAAATGGGTCGAAGCCGCCTCATATGTTAGTGTGACTCGCAATGTGGTGGTCAAGTTCGTGAAGAGAGAGCTGATATGCTGATATGGATTGCCCAGCAGACTAATCATCGACAACGACTCCAATTTGAACAATAAAATGATGTCGGAATTGTGCGACTAGTTCAAGATCCAACATCACAATTCATCCCCCTATCGACCGAAGATGAATGGAGTGGTCGAAGTGGCCAACAAAAATATCAAGAAGATCATTCAAAAGATGGTTCTCTCATACAGAGAATGGCACGAAATGCTCCCTTATGCATTGCATGCATATCGGACCTCAGTTCGTACTTCTACTGGGGCAACGCCATTCTCACTGGTGTATGGGATGGAAGCCATACTCCCAATTGAAGTGGAGATCCCTTTGTTGAGAGTCCTGATGAATGCCAAATTAGAAGAGGCCGAATGGGTCCAAGCCCAGATGAACCAATTGAACTTAATCGAAGAAAAAAGGTTGGCGGCGATATGCCATGGCCAACTATACCAAAGGAGAATGAAGAAAGCATTCGATAAAAAGGTCCATCCTCGGGAGTTCCAAGAAAGAGATTTGGTGATCAAAAGGCTGCTGGCCTATGCGAAAGCGGTGCACGGAAAATGGTCCCCAAATTATCAGGGACCTTATGTAGTTAAGAAGGCTTTCTCTAGAGGCGCCTTAATCTTGGCTGACATGGACGGGAAGGACTTGCCTAACCCTATCAACTCAGATGTCGTCAAGAGGTATTATGCTTAAAAAAGGCCTGCTAGGTCAAAACCCCCGCAAGGGCGGCCTAGGCAAAAGTTAGGGCGATTCAAGCAGAAAAAAGCCCGCTAGGTCGAAAACCCGCAAGGGCGGCCTAGGTAAAAGTTAGGGTGATTCAAGCAGAAAAAAGCCCGCTAGGTCGAAAACCCGCAAGGGTGGCCTAGGCAAAAGTTGGGGCGATTCAAACAAAAAATCCCGCTGGGTCGAAAACCTGCAAGGGCGGCCTAGGAAAAAGTTAGGGCAATTCAAGCAAAATCCCGCTAGGTCGAAAACCCGCAAGGGCGGCCTAGTCAAAAGTTGAGGCGATTCAAGCAGAAAAAAGCCCGCTACGTCGAAAACCCGCGAGGGCGGCGTAGGAAAAATCAGGGAAAAACGACACCGACAAGACGAGTGGGGGAGGAGTCGGTCCCTCCAATTAAGAAGATTGAAAATGAGCGACAGGCAGTCTCCGTCTATACTGGGGCAAATCAGTGGTTAAATGATGATCTGGGCCTTATACTGGGGCAAAATTGGCCAGTAGCCAGGGTTTTGAAAAGCGGTGAACAGAATCAAGCTCGGTTGCGTTTAAAACAAAAGGTCCAAGACTGGTCTGAGGCAAGTCAAATAAACTGGGGAAAAATTTTGTCTTTCAGAAGCAAGGTTGGCAAGATATGAAGACGTTGCCGAAGTACAATACTAGCACTAATCGTCTCAAAGGCATCCCACTGACCAAAATCATGCCACCAGACAGTTGGTCATAAAATGACCTACATCATTTTGACCATCTTGAGAATTCCCTACCACATGCAACTATATTTTATTTCGTTGAAATGTATATGCAAGATGCAATTACTTAAATTTTGAATGACAATTACCATTATGAGTACAGTTCAAAATCGAAGTTATGTCGAAATTTCCTTGATTGCGAGTACTTCCTGACTGAAATCTTATCTTTTAAAAGAATGGCACACGCAAAAGATATGCCTGTAAAGGTGAGGAAGGAAGTAAGCAGTTCACGGAGTCTAGCTCACTCTGAAGAACACGGTCAGTGCTAGAAGAAAGTCGGGAAGTCAGAGTCTGCACACAAAAGTCGCAAAGTTCTCCCCCTCAAGCCTACTAGTAGGCCATCCCTTTGCATTTTAATTTCCCACTCTCCGGCCTATGTTGTCAGGCCATTGCATGTTTAAATTTTTGCACCTTCAGCCTATGATGTCAGGCACTGCATTTTAAATTCAGTACTACGGCCTATGTTGTCAACCCATTGCAGGTTTAAATTTCTGCACCTTCGGCCTATGATGTCAGGCCTTGCATCTTTAAATTCAGCACCCCGGCCTATGTTGTCAGGCCATTGCATGTTTAAATTTCTACACCTTCGGCCTATGATGTCAGGCCTTGCATTTTCGATTCGGCACTCCAGCCTATGTTGTCAGGCCATTGCATCTTTAAATTTCTTCACCTTCAGTCTATGATTTCAGGCCTTGCATTTTAGATTTAGCACTCCGGCTTATGTTGTCAGGCCATTGCATGTTTAAAATTCTGCACTCCGGCCTATGATGTCAGGCCTTGCATTTTAAATTCAGTACTCCGGCCTATGTTCTTAGGCCATTTCATGTTTAAATTTCTGCACCTTGGGCCTATGATGTGAGGCCTTGCATCTTTAAATTCAGCACCCCGGCCTATGTTATCAGGCCATTGCATGTTTAAATTTCTGCACCTTTGGCCTATGATGTTAGGCCTTGCATTTTAAATTCAGCACTCCAGCCTATGTTGTCAGGCCATTGCATGTTAAAATTTCTGCACACCGGCCTATGATGTCAGGCCATTGCATGTTAAAATTATGCATCTTCGGCCTATGATGTCAGGTCTTGCATTTTTAATTCAGCACCCCGGCCTATGTTGTCGGGCCATTGCATGTTTCAATTTCTGCACGTTCAGTCTATCATGCCAGGCCTTGCATTTAAGATTCAGCACTTCGGCCATTGTTGTCAAGCGATTGCATGTTTAAATTTCCGCACTCCGGCCTATGATGTCAGGCGTTGCATCTTTAAATTCAGCACCCCGGCCTATGTTGTCAGGCCATTTCATGTTTAAATTTCTGCACCTTGGCCTATGATGTTAGGCCTTGAATTTTAAATTCATCACTCCGGCCTATGTTGTCAGGCCATTGCATGTTAAAATTATGCACCTTCGACCTATGATGTCAGGCCTTGCATTTTTAATTCAGCACCCCGGCCTACGTTGTCAGGCCATTGCATGTTTAAATTTCTGCACTCCGGCCTATGATGTCAGGTCTTGCATTTTAGTTTCAGCACTCCGGCCTATGTTGTGAGGCCATTGCATGTTTAAATTTCCACACTCCGGCCTATGATTTCAGGCCTTGCAACTTTAAATTCAGCACTCCGGCCTATGTTGTCACGCCGTTGCATGTTTAAATTTCTGCACCTTTAGTCTATGATGTTAGGCCTTGCATTTTAGATTCAGCACTCCGGCTTATGTTGTGAGGCCATTGCATGTTTCAATTTCCGCACTCCGGCCTATGATGTCAGGCCCTTCATCTTTAAATCCAGTACCCTGGCCGATGTTGTCAGGCCATTGCATGTTTAAATTTCTGCATCTTCGACCTATGATGTCAGGCCTTGCATTTTAGATTCACCACTCCAGCCTATGTTGTCAGGCCTTTCCATGTTTAAATTTCTGCACCTTCAGTCTATCATGTCAGCCCTTGCATTTAAGATTCAGCACTTCGGCCTATGTTGTCAGGCCATTGCATGTTTAAATTTCCGCACTCCGGCCTATGATGTCAGGCCTTGCATCTTTAAATTCAGCACCCCGGCCTATGTTGTCAGGCCATTGCATGTTTAAATTTCTGCACCTTCGGCCTATGATGTTAGGCCTTGCATTTTAAATTCAGCACTCCGGCCTATGTTGTCAGGCCATTGCATGTTAAAATTATGCACCTTCGACCTATGATGTAAGGCCTTGCATTTTTAATTCATCACCCCGGCCTACGTTGTCAGGCCATTGCATGTTTAAATTTCTGCACTCCGGCCTATGATCTCAGGCCATTGCATGTTAAAATTATGCACCTTCGGCCTATGATGTCGGGTCTTGCATTTTAGTTTCAGCACTCCGGCCTATGTTGTCTGGCCATTGCATGTTTAAATTTCCACACTCCGGCCTATGATTTCAGGCCTTGCAACTTTAAATTCACCACTCCGGCCTATGTTCTCACGTCGTTGCATGTTTAAATTTCGGCAGCTTCAGTCTATGATGTTAGGCCTTGCATTTTAGATTCAACACTCCGGCTTATGTTGTGAGGCCATTGCATGTTTAAATTTCCGCACTCTGGCCTATGATGTCAGCCCTTCATCTTTAAATTCCGTACCATGGCCTATGTTGTAAGGCCATTGCATGTTTAAATTTTTTCATCTTCGGCCTATGATGTCAGGCCTTGCATTTTAGATTCAGCACTCCAGCCTATGTTGTCAGGCCATTGCATGTTTAAATTTCTGCACTCCAGCCTATGATGTCAGGCCTTGCATCTTCAAATTCCGCACCCCGACCTATGTTGTCAAGCCATTGCATGTTTAAATTTCGGCACTCCGGCCTATGATGTCAGGCCTTGCATTTTAAATTTAGTACTCCGGCCTATGATATCAGGCCAATGCATGTTTAAATTTCTGCACCTTCGCCTATGATGTGAGGCCTTGCATCTTTAAATTCAGCCCCCCGACCTATGTTATCAGGCCATTGCATGTTTAAATTTCTGCATCTTTGGCCTATGATGTTAGGCCTTGCATTTTAAATTCAGCACTCTGACTTATGTTGTCAGGCCATTGCATGTTTAAATTTCTGCACTCCGGCCTATGATGTCAGGCCATTTCATGTTAAAATTATGCACCTTCGGCCTATGATGTCAAGTCTTGCATTTCTAATTCAGCACCCCGGCCTATGTTGTCAGGCCATTGCATGTTTAAATTTCTCCATCTTCAGTCTATCATGTCAGGCCTTGCATTTAAGATTCATCACTTCGGCCTATGTTGTCAGGCCATTGCATGTTAAAATTTCCGCACTGCGGGCTATGATGTCAGGCCTTGCATCTTTCAATTCAGCACAATGGCCTATGTTGTCAGGCCAATGCATGTTTAAATTTCTGCACATTCGGTCTATGATGTGAGGCCATGCATCCTTAAATTCAACACCCCGGCCTATGTTGTCAAGCCATTGCATGTTTAAATTTGTGCACCTTCGGTCTATGATGTCAGGCCTTGCATTTTAAATTCAGCACTCCGGCCTATGCTGTCAGGCCATTGCATGTTAAAATTATGCACTTTTAGCCTATGATGTCAGGCCTTGCATTTTAAATTCAGCACCCAGGCCTATGTTTTCAGGCCACTGCATGTTTAAATTTCTGCACCTTCGGCCTATGATGTCCGACCTTCCATTTAATATTCAGCACTACGACCTATTTTGTCAAGCCATTACATGTTTAAATTTGTGCACCTTTGGCGTATGATGTCAGGCCATGCATTTTAGTTTTAGCACTCCGGCCTATGTTGTCATGCCATTGCATGTTTAAATTTCCACACTCCGGCCTATGATTTCAGGCCTTGCAACTTTAAATTCAGCACTCCGGCCTATGTTGTCACGTCGTTGCATGTTTAAATTTCTGCACCTTCAATCTATGATGTTAGGCCTTGCATTTTAGATTCAGCACTCCAGCTTATATTGTGAGGCCATTGCATGTTTAAATTTCCGCACTTCGCCCTATGATGTCAGGCCCTTCATCTTTAAATTCAGTAGCCTGGCCTATGTTGTCAGGCCATTGCATGTTTAAATTTCTTCATCTTCGGCCTATGATGTCAGGCCTTGCATTTTAGATTCAGCACTTCGGCCTATGTTTTC
The DNA here is from genome assembly GCA_026541065.1 of Canavalia ensiformis. NCBI lineage: Eukaryota > Viridiplantae > Streptophyta > Magnoliopsida > Fabales > Fabaceae > Canavalia > Canavalia ensiformis. The sequence continues at coordinate 117,624 of JAMKYM010000109.1, read as the reverse complement.
AGGCCATTGCATGTTTAAATTTCCGCACTCCGGCCTATGATGTCAGGCCTTGCATCTTCAAATTCAGCACCCCGACCTATGTTGTCAAGCCATTGCATGTTTAAATTTCGGCACTCCGGCCTATGATCTCAGGCCTTGCATTTTAAATTCAGTACTCCGGCCTATGTTCTCATGCCAATGCGTGTTTAAATTTCTGCACCTTCGGCCTATGATGTGAGGGCTTGCATCATTAAATTCAGCACCCCGACCTATGTTGTTAGGCCATTGCATGTTTAAATTTTTGCACCTTCGGCCTATGATGTTAGGCCTTGCATTTTAAATTCAGCACTCCGGCCTATGTTGTCAGGCCATTGCATGTTAAAATTATGCACCTTCGGCCTATGATGTCCAGCCTTGCATTTAATATTCAGCACTCCGGCCTATGGTGTCAGGCCCTTCATCTTTAAATTCAGTACCCCGGCCTATGTTGTCAGGCCATTGCATGTTTAAACTTCTGCACCTTCGGCCTATGATGTCAGGCCTAGCATTTTAGATTTAGTACTCTGGCCTATGTTGTCAGGCCATTGCATGTTTAAATTTCCGCACTCCGGCCTATGATGTCAGGCCCTTCATCATTAAATTCACTACGCTGGCTAATGTTGTCAGGCCATTGCATGTTTAAGTTTCTCCATCTTCGGCCTATGATGTCAGGCCTTGCATTTTAGATTCAGCACTCCGGCCGATGTTGTCAGGCCATTGCATATTAAAATTATGCACCTTCGGCCTATGTTGTAAGGCCTTGCATTTTTAATTCAGCACCCCGGCCAATGTTGTCTTGCCATTGCATGTTTAAATTTATGCACCTTCTGCCTATGATGTCAGGCCTTGTATTTTAGATTCAACACTCCGTCCTATGTTGTCAACCTATTGCATGTTTAAATTTCCACACCCTTGCATCTTTAAATTCAGTACTCCGGTCTATGTTGTCAGGCCATTGCATGTTCAAATTTCTGCACCTTTAGTCTATGATGTCAGGCCTTGCTTTTTAGATTCAGCGCTCCAGCCTATGGTTCTAGGCCATTGCATGTTTCAATTTCGGCACTCCGGCCTATGATGTCAGGCCCTTCATCTTTAAATTCAACACCCCGACCTATATTGTCAGGCCATTGATTGTTTAAATTTCTGCACTCCGGCCTACGATATAAGGCCTTGCATTTTAAATTCAGTACTGCGGCCTCTGTAGTCAGGCGATTGCATGTTTATATTTCTACACATTCGGCCTATGATGTGAGGCCTTGCATCTTTAATTTCAGCACCCCGGCCTATGTTGTCAGGCCATTGCATGTTTAAATTTCTGCACCTTCGGCTTATGATGCCAGGCCTTGCATTTTAAATTCAGCACTCCGGCCTATGCAGTCAGGCCATTGTATGTTAAAATTATGCACCTTCGGTCTATGATGTCAGGCCTTGCATTTTAAATTCAGCACCCCGGTCTACGTTTTCAGGCCATTGCATGTTTACATTTCTGCACCTTCGGCCTATGATGTCCGACCTTGCATTTAATATTCAACACTCCGACCTATGTTGTCAGGCCATTGCATGTTTAAATTTCTGCAGCTTCGGCCTATGATGTCAGGCCTTGCATTTTAGTTTCAGCACTCCGGCCTATGTTTTCAGGCCATTACATGTTTAAATTTCCAGACTCTGGCCTATGATTTCAAGCCTTGCATCTTTAAATTCAGCACGCCGGCCTATGTTGTCAGCCATTGCATGTTTAAATTTCTGCACCTTCGGTCTATGATGTCAGGCCTTGCATTTTAGATTCAACACTCCGGCCTATGTTGTCAGGCCATTACATGTTTAAATTTCCGTGCTCCGGCCTATGATGTAAAGCCCTCCATCTTTAAATTCCGCACCCCGGCCTATGTTGTTAGGCCATTCCATGTTTAAATTTCTACACTCCGGCCTATGTTGTCAGGCCTTGCATCTTTAAATTCAGCACCCCGGCCTATGTTGTCAGGCCATTGCATGTTTAAATTTCTACACTCTGGCCTATGATGTCAGGCCTTGCATTTTAAATTCAGTACTACGACCTATGTTGTCAGGCCATTGCATGTTTAAATTTCTTCACCTTCGGCCTATGATGTCAGGCCTTGGATCTTTAAATTCAAAGACTTTGGTCTATGTTTTCAGGCCATTGCATGTTTAAATTTATGCACCTTTGGCCTATGATGTCAGGCCTTACATTTTAAATTCTGCACTCCGGCCTATGTTGTCAAGCTATTGCATGTTAAAATTTCTGCACCTTCAGCCTATGATGTCAGGCCTTGCATTTTAAATTCAGTACCGCGGCCTATCATTTCAGGCCATTGTATGTATAAATTTTTGCACCATCGGCCTATGATGTTAGGCCTTGCATTTTAAATTTAGCACTCTGACCTATGTTGTCAGGCCATTGCATGTTTAAATTTCTGCACCTTCGGCCTATGATGCCAGGCCTTGCATTTTAGATTCAGCACTCCTCCCTATGTTGCCAGGCCATTGCATGTTTAAATTTCCTCACTCCAGCCTATGTTGTCAGGCCTTGTATCTTTAAATTCAGCACGCCGGCCTATGTTGTCAGGCCATTGCATGTTTAAATTTCTACACTCCGGCCTATGTTGTCAAGCCATTACATGTTTAAATTTCTACACCTTCAGGCCTATGATGTCAGGCCTTGCATTTTAGTTTCAGCACTCCGGCCTATGTTTTCAGGCCATTACATGTTTAAATTTCCAGACTCTGGCCTATGATTTCAAGCCTTGCATCTTTAAATTCAGCACGCTGGCCTATGTTGTCAGCCATTGCATGTTTAAATTTCTGCACCTTCGGTCTATGATGTCAGGCCCTGCATTTTAGATTCAACACTCCGGCCTATGCTGTCAGGCCATTGCATGTTTAAATTTTCGTGCTCCGGCCTATGATGTCAAGCCCTCCATCTTTAAATTCCGCACCCCGGCCTATGTTGTTAGGCCATTCCATGTTTAAATTTCTACACTCCGGCCTATGTTGTCAGGCCTTGCATCTTTAAATTCAGCACCCCGGCCTATGTTGTCAGGCCATTGCATGTTTAAATTTCTACACTCTGGCCTATGATGTCAGGCCTTGCATTTTAAATTCAGTACTACGACCTATGTTGTCAGGCCATTGCATGTTTAAATTTCTGCACCTTCGGCCTATGATGTCAGGCCTTGGATCTTTAAATTCAGCACCCCGGTCTATGTTTTCAGGCCGTTGCATGTTTAAATTTATGCACCTTTGGCCTATGATGTCAGGCCTTACATTTTAATTTCTGCACTCCGGCCTATGTTGTCAAGCTATTGCATGTTAAAATTTCTGCACCTTCAGCCTATGATGTCAGGCCTTGCATTTTAAATTCAGCACCGCGGCCTATCATTTCAGGCCATTGCATGTATAAATTTTTGCACCTTCGGCCTATGATGTTAGGCTTTGCATTTTAAATTTAGCACTCTGACCTATGTCGTCAGGCCATTGCATGTTTAAATTTCTGCACCTTCGGCCTATGATGCCAGGCCTTGCATTTTAGATTCAGCACTTCGCCCTATGTTGCCAGGCCATTGCATGTTTAAATTTCCTCACTCCAGCCTATGTTGTCAGGCCTTGTATCTTTAAATTCAGCATCCGGCCTATGTTGTCAGGCCATTGCATGTTTAAATTTCTGCACCTTTTGTCTATGATGTCAGGCCTTGCATTTTAGATTCAGCACTTCGGCCTATGTTTTCAGGACATTGCATGCTTAAATTTCCGCACTCCGACCTATGATGTCAGGCCTTCCATCTTTAAATTCAGCACGCCAGCCTATGTTGTCAGGCCATTGCATGTTTAAATTTCTACACTCCGGCCTATGTTGTCAAGCCATTGCATGTTTAAATTTCTACACCTTTAGGCCTATGATGTCAGGCCTTGCATTTTAGTTTCAGCACTCCGGCCTATGTTTTCAGGCCATTACATGTTTAAATTTCCAGACTCTGGCCTATGATTTCAAGCCTTGCATCTTTAAATTCAGCACGCTGGCCTATGTTGTCAGCCATTACATGTTTAAATTTCTGCACCTTCGGTCTATTATGTCAGGCCTTGCATTTTAGATTCAACACTCCGGCCTATGCTGTCAGGCCATTGCATGTTTAAATTTTCGTGCTCCGGCCTATGATGTCAAGCCCTCCATCTTTAAATTCCGTACCCCGGCCTATGTTGTTAGGCCATTCCATGTTTAAATTTCTACACTCCGGCCTATGTTGTCAGGCCTTGCATCTTTAAATTCAGCACCCCGTCCTATGTTGTCAGGCCATTGCATGTTTAAATTTCTACACTCTGGCCTATGATGTCAGGCCTTGCATTTTAAATTCAGTACTACGACCTATGTTGTCAGGCCATTGCATGTTTAAATTTCTGCACCTTCGGCCTATGATGTCAGGCCTTGGATCTTTAAATTCAGCACCCCGGTCTATGTTTTCAGGCCATTGCATGTTTAAATTTATGCACCTTTGGCATATGATGTCAGGCCTTACATTTTAAATTCTGCACTCCGGCCTATGTTGTCAAGCTATTGCATGTTAAAATTTCTGCACCTTCAGCCTATGATGTCAGGCCTTGCATTTTAAATTCAGCACCGCGCCCTATCATTTCAGGCCATTGCATGTATAAATTTTTGCACCTTCGGCCTATGATGTTAGGCCTTGCATTTTAAATTTAGCACTCTGACCTATGTTGTCAGGCCATTGCATGTTTAAATTTCTGCACCTTCGGCCTATGATGCCAGGCCTTGCATTTTAGATTCAGCACTCCGCCCTATGTTGCCAGGCCATTGCATGTTTAAATTTCCTCACTCCAGCCTATGTTGTCAGGCCTTGTATCTTTAAATTCAGCATCCGGCCTATGTTGTCAGGCCATTGCATGTTTAAATTTCTGCACCTTTTGTCTATGATGTCAGGCCTTGCATTTTAGATTCAGCACTTCGGCCTATGTTTTCAGGACATTGCATGTTTAAATTTCCGCACTCCGACCTATGATGTCAGGCCTTGCATCTTTAAATTCAGCACGCCGGCCTATGTTGTCAGGCCATTGCATGTTTAAATTTCTACACTCCGGCCTATGTTGTCAAGCCATTGCATGTTTAAATTTCTACACCTTCAGGCCTATGATGTCAGGCCTTGTATTTTAGATTCAGCACTCCGGCCTATGTTTTCAGGCCATTGCATGTTTAAATTTCCGCACTCCGGCCTATGATGTTAGGCCTTGCATCTTTAAATTCAGCACCCCGACCTATGTTGTTAGGCCATTGCATTTTTAGATTTCTGCACTCCAGCCTATGATGTCAGGCCTTGCATCTTTAAATTCAGCACATCGGCCTATGTTGTCAGGCCATTGCTTGTTTAAAATTCAGCACCTCGGCCTATGTTGTCAGGCCATCTTGTACATACCTCACACGTTAGTGCTAGCAGGCTTTTCTGTCTTGAGCAGGCCATTTCGTCATTTTGGCTGCACTCCAGCAGTATTGATAGCCTGATTAGGCCATATAATTAAGCCTTGTACAGACAAACCCTGTCGGTTCGACACAAGAGGCCCACAAGAGTGCTCAGAAGCCATCCTTTTCTCAAGCTCCCATCTTCAAGTCCAAGGCGGCTCGCGATCGTTGGACTCCTCCAAACCACCTGTCTCGGACACAAAGTGTTCACATCTTTACTCATTCCCTACCATGATAATTTTGAGAATTGCTTCTCGCATTATACGACAAGAAAATGAGTAAAGAGGGGCAAACTGTACACACCCAATTGTTGCCGAGGCTTCCGGTTGCTAAATTTATTAACGATCTGACCCTAATTTAAATAATAAATGAATATTAGATTAAATAGAAGACAAAAAAAATATATAGAAAAACAAGCAAGCAGAAGAAAATGATAAAGCAGGAGGAAATGAAAAAATAAAAAATCTGAAAAAGAAATTAAAAAATAAAAAATCTGAAAAGAATAATAAAATAAATAATCTAAAAGGAAATTATAAAATAAATAATCTGAAAATAAAAATAAAAAATAAAAAAAATCTGAAAAGAAAATTAAAAATAAAGAATCTGAAAATAAAATTAAAAAAAAATAATAAATAAATAATCAAAACCCTATAAGTAGGGAAAGACGAAAGGTTTTAGGGGTTCCCCTTTTGGACTTTTGGCAAGGGTCAGATTAGGTAAATAGAGGAGAGTGCTCTCGATTGAGGGATTTTCTCGCAGCTTCAGAGAGCGATTCGAGTTCCTCTGTTCTGAATTGTTGATTTTTGATCTTTCGCGGCGTCCGATCGAATTTTCGGCGAACCAAGAAGCTCGTTGCTATCGGCCAGCACCAGCTTCACGCAAGGGAAACAGCTCTAGTAGTAGCGATCCTCGTGTCACCAAGGTTACCTTCCCTCTTTCTCCATTCCCGGATTATGTTAGCTTATGATTCGAATTACTCCACTTCTTATGTAATGATATCAGCAATCGCGTATGAACAAAATTAGATAACTAGCTGCGCTGTTGTAAATCTTGCTGAAAATCTCTGTATGTCAATCGGACGTTAAGCCTTGGCCTTGTGCGACGAACAAAATGTATAAATAAGATCGTGACCTGGACGTTGAGAACACCATAAAATACTTCAATCGTAATTAAACTAAAGCTAAAAAAAATGAAAAAAGGAATGACGAATGAACCGCTGGATATGGGAGCGCTTGAGAACTTGGTGCCGATTGGTTAAGGAGAAAGATCCGACGGACGACTAGGGAATCAAGTAAATCAACAAAAATCAAGTCGGAGCCACGGTGGAGCGTGCGCTTGCTACGGTGTTAGAAGCTCTGTTTCGAGACGAATAGAGCAAGCGGTTGAACCAGGGAGCGCTAGGCAGAATCCTGTGAAACGGCTCGATGGTGAGGCAACTCGTGTCCGAACGTCGGAGAGCCTCTCGCGAGTAGAGGCCTTATCATTCTCCGGTGAAATATACCATGACGCAGTCATGCTCCGAGCTCTCGTCGGCGTTAATGGAGGATCCGCCTAAGGGGGTCCGAGGCGGGTGTTGTCATTCCATGGCATAGAACTGGAAACAAGCTACTCCCGTCTCCCTATCCCTCTCGCGCACCTCCCTCTGTGTTTTTACCTTTCTTCCCCGCTTCCCTGCAACCCTGGAGAAGCTCGGCACTGATTTCACCGGGCGAGAAGTGTGAATCGAGAGACTCGCCGAAGCAGAATCCCGACGTGTGAGGTGGCCGAGTTGCTCTAGCGGGGTCGCGACAAAGCTCCTGGCGATGGAGCAGACGTGGGACCCAGATTCCTGCAAGCTCCGTCCATTCATGGGACCACCCGAACGGAGAGAACTATGCCTCCCACCGTCGTGGGTAAGGAAGTTGTACAAACAAAGGGGGGGATCGCTGGTAGGGGTGACCACCAAGAAGCCAAGCCCAAGCCACTGCAGCCATCCGATCTAGTATGTTGACTAGATCAAGGTTGGAGTCAATCATCCAGTTTTGCAAGTTGACCCCTCCACTATCCCAAATTACATGCAGACCCCTTCACTTTCCTAAATTACAAATCGACCCGTCCACTATCCCAAATTACATGCAGACCCCTTCACTTTCCTAAATTACAAATTGACCCCTCTACTTTCCAAAATTACAAATTGACCCCTCTACTTTCCTAAATTACAAATCGACCCCAGAACTTTCCTAAATTGCAAATTAACCCCCCAAACTATTCATAATTGCACATTGACCCCTACATTCCTCTTAATTATAAATTAACCCCCAAAAATTCCCATAATCGTAAACAGGCCCCTAGACTTCCCATAATTATAAATTAACCCCCAACAAAAACTTTCCATAATCACAGTTTAAACCCCAAATTTTATATAATTCTAATTCTACCCCCATACTTCCCCAAATCTCAAACAAAGTTTCCTTCTCTTCAAAAATCAAAGTACTTTGTCCAATATTCAAAATAAATTTTCCTTTTTGACCTTTTTCTTGAAATAAAATTAAGTCAATGTTTTAAGATCATTGGTCTCACGCAACGGGCTCTAAACGAGGAACCAGCAGTTCACCTGTTGTTCAACGTTTAACAGTCTGTATAGGCCCCCGTGCTACCGTAGCCACCTGGGGCCTTGTGCATGAGTGGGCTAAAGGTCCTTTCAAAAAGTCTTTTACAAATGCTGTGGCATCTTTGGTCTCACGCAATGGGCTCTAAACGAGGAACTGGCGGTTCACCTGCTGTTCAACGTTTAACAGACCGTATAGGCCCTCGTGCTGTCGTAGTCGCCTTGGGCCTTGTGCATGAGTGGACTAAAGGTCCTTTCCAAAAGTCTTTTTCAAATATTTTGGGATCTTTGGTCTCACGCAACAGGCTCTAAACGGGGAACTGGCGGTTCACCTGCTGTTCAACGTTTAGTAGTTCGTATAGGCCCCCGTGCTGCCTTAGCTGCCTTGGACCTTGTGCATGAGTGGACTAATGGTCCATTCAAAAATAAAATTCTTTTCCAAATATCTTGGGACCTTTGGTCTCACGCGACGGGCTCTAAACGTGGAACTGGCAGTTCACCTGTTGTTCAACGTTTAGTGGTTCGTATAGGCCCTCGTGCTGCCTTAGCCGCCTCGGACCTTGTGCATGAGTGGACTGAAGGTCCTTTCAAAAAATGGAAATCTTTTCAAAATATCATATTCCCCTTAAACACCTCTGAATGTCAAGCCTTCATAAACCAGAACTACATACGCCTTGAGTTTCCCATTGCACCGAGGAATACGTAGGAGCAAGATCAAGTCCTATTAGGCTAACCTCCATCAATCTATTTATTTTCACATTAATTAAGGGATCAAACAAATTTCAAAAATCACACACCCAATTTAAGGGTACCGTTCTTCGGAACGGGCGAGTCGGTGCCTAACACCTTCCCCACTCGTAACCGACTCCCAAACCTAAATCTCTTCCTCGAGTCAGGGTTATTTCCAAATCTTTTCCCTTAGATAAAAATTTGGTGGCGGCTCCACATAATCAAATAAAAATCAATTCAAAAAATTTTAGCGAGTTCATTGTCTCGTCGGAATTACAGTTGCGACAAATGGCGACTCCACTGGGGATCCCTTAGAGAGTCAAGCCCAACAAAATTGAGTGTGTTCAATTCCGATCCCTTCTTTGTTTGTGTGCATGATTTATTTATTGTATGATCTAATTATCTATTATTTATTTGTGATTTATTGGTTTATTTTTGTGAAACCCTAAGATAAACGAATAATAACTGTTCATAAATGTTGCTATATATCTGTGCGATTTCCCCAATTGCAGGTGTTCCAAAAATAATGGTCCCTTCATACATTGCATTAAATTTTATCATGAGTGGGGCCCTATACCCGGGTCTGAGCCCTACCTAGGATTAGAGGGATCTAGTGGTGTCACGCTGGGGCCCTACTTCTGTGTGGCTATCATGAAAATCCCAGCTAGAGTACGTCCTATTCATAATGCCCCGCAACAAGTGGCTACTTCTACTGTTGTGGCAAGCATTATGGACTGGAACTTGGCTCTAGTGACCTCTACACCTTTAGGATTACAAATCACCTTCATAGGACAGGTTACCCCGCTAGGACATAAGGAGGGCACACTCCGGTTACCCGACATCTGTTCTATAAGCATTTTATTTACCTGCAATGGGGGAAACGGATAAAAATCTCAAAATAAAAAAGAGAGGAAAAATGAGAAGAGAAAAAAAAAGAAACTCCAAAAATGGGAAGAAGAGAGAAAAGAAATAAATGAAAAGAGGAGAGAAGGAAATAATAGGAGAGAGGAAGGAAAAGAAAAGAAAAAGGATATATACAAAAAAAAAAAGAGAAGAGAATGAAAGAGGGAAGAAGAAAAAGAAAAAATAAAAGAAAAGGAAAGAAAGAAAAGCGGATGGTAAAAAGAACCCAACCATATTTATGTTTTAATTTCTTATGCATCATGCATTAACCCTATTCATCCCTGAGTCTAACATATTTACTTTGTTTCCTTTTACTTTTTCTGGGGAGCCAGATTCTCAGGGACTGTCATAAAAGGTGAGATGGAAATTAATATGGAATTAGGGCAGTTGAAGAAGAGGAGACGCATTGGGGTCAAGGTGGTAGACCTGGCAAGTTTGGAAATGTTTGGGAACAAGTTGTCAAGCATACAACAAATGAAAATTTCAACTTCGGGCGAAGTGTGGAGTAGGTGAAACGACTCTTCAGCCTTCTTAAGCAGTTGTGGTACTTCCTTTAATGCCATGTTTGCTAGGCTGGCCAGCCTTTCGAAACACTTGGTCCAGTGATCAGTCGTGTCCTTGTACCACTTGTTTTCATCTTGTATGTCGCTTATGCTCCTTTGCTGCATTCGTATGACCTCGATGACCTTCCATCTTTCTTCATTCACCTCATTTTGCCATGTTATAAGTAGGCCGCCGATTTGTTTTTTCATATCTTCTATCCGTTGCAGCAGGTCGTTTCTCTCTTCTATCACATAATTCGCCTCCATTTAGACCCTATTCCTTGTGGCTAGGATCTGATTTTTCTCCTCCCTGGTTGTATGGATTTTGGCCTTCATTTGTTGCAAAGCGCTCCTCAGCTGACGATTTTCTTGGAGCGCGGCATCCTTCTCTTGGACTCTCATTCTGAGCTCCTTGTTGGCTGCTTGCAGGTTTCGGTGAACCCGGGCGGCATGCTCACGTTCACCTTTTTGTTTTTCCCGGATACTCTCTGTGCGGTCTCTTTCACATGGCTTTCTCTTTTTAATGCGGCGCATTCTTACTGTGCCTTCAAGAGTTTTTCTTCCAATTGGCTATTCTTCTTAGTCATGGCTTCTAATTTTTCCTTCAAGTTCGTCACAGCCTCATCTTCAAATACCGTGGGTGGAGGTTGACTTCCAGAAGGGATAACTGAAGGCCTGAACGGTAGTTTGATTTGCTGTACTCTGTCCCTGACCCACTATTTGTACTCTTCTTTGGCGGCGCAGCTTCGAACTCCCAGCTCTTTTCCTTTGCGAGTGACATCGTCCCAAGCTTCTCGGACTTTTCAGAGACTCTCGGTGAAATCTCCTTCACATTTTAAGAAGAAATGGGTCACTTGCTCATCTAATGGTGGTGATTTGAGGGGATAAGGCTGCTGCCTTTGCCCCAGTATCGGATTGTATTTTATACTACCCTTAGCTCCCATGAGTGGTACATTTGGGAACCCTTTGCAATGATAGATGATGTTCGTTCTTTGTTGCCATGAAGGTTTCCATCTAATCTGTTCTTCAGTCAGGCCGGTGAAATGAGTCGACCATTCTTCATTGCTCATGGGCTTTATCTGGTAGCGCAACAAATCCGATATAGGACATTGTATCTTCACATTTCTTTTGAAGATGTGGGCGGTTATCCATACATACAGCATAGGCAAACAACAGATCAACCTTGTCCTCTTCTTCTCGTGGGAAAAGTTTAGCGTACTGTAAACATCTGCCAACAAAGTCGTGACGGGGTTTTCAGCTTTGTTCCTCCTGGCCAAGAATATATCGACTGCGTTCAAATCAACAAAGTCCTCCATGTAAGGAAAAAGCACCAGCGCATAAATGGTGAGAGCTAGCACATCCATGTACACGGCCTACTGGTTGCTGCTGGCCAAGTGTTGCATATATTCCTCCATGAACTCCCTAGTGAACCCTTTGATTAGGCTCTTGGTTTGGTAACCTGTCAGACGGTCTCCAGCCTGTAAACCCAGGGCCTATGCGGCAACTCGGAAGGTAGAGTGATGTTCCAAGTACTAATATGGCCTACACCCCTCCAACAACAGATCTAGAATTTGTTCGGACTCCTCTAAGGTAGGAGCCAGCTGGAAATATGAGAATGTGAAGCATCAAAGAGGAGGATCGTAGTACTGAACCATAGCTGTGAGGGCCCCTTCTTGTACCTGGACTTTCAATAACTTCGGTATGTTGCCATATGTTTTGCTGAAAGACATCTGTTGTATGCTAGACAGCTTGTTCCCAAACATTTCCAAGCTTGTGAGGTCTATCACCTTGATCCCAATATGTCTCCTTTTCTTCAACTGCCCGGATTCCATATTAATTTCCATTTAACCTCTTTCACAAAAGTCGCTGAGAATCTGGTCCCCCAAAGAAAAAGGAAAAAGGAAACAAAGTAAACATGTTAGACTCGGGGTTAACTAGGTTAATGCATGATGCATAAATAATTAAAACAATAAATATGGTTAAGTTCTTTTTGTCGCCAGCTTTTCTTTCCCTCCTTTTTCTTTTATTTTGTCTTTTTCTTTTTCTCTATATATATCTTTTTCTTTTTTATTTTCTTTTCTTTTCTCTCTCCCCCCTTTTTTTCTTCTTCCCCTTATTTTGTCTATTCTCTCTTTTCTTTTCCCTCTTCCATTTCTCTCTCTTGTCTTATTATCTTCTTCCCTCCTCTTTTTACTCGTTTATTTTCTCTCTTTTTCGCTTTTTTTATTTTTCTCTTTTCTCTCCTTTTTTTTACTTCCCCTCTCTCTTTGATCTTAACATTTCCTATCCATTCCCAATTGTAGGTAAATAAAAATGCTTACAAACAGATGTCGTGATCAGAGTGTGCCCTCCTCATGCCCTAGTGAGGTGACCTATCCTATGGATCTAGGGCTTTTAATGCATGAACCTCTCCAAGGTGGTTTGTAATCCTAAAGGTGTATAGGTCATTAAAGCCAAGTTCCAGTCCATAATGCTTGCCACAACAGTAGAAGTAGCCACTAGTTACGGGGCATTATGAATAGTACGCACTCTAGCTGGGATTTTCGTGAAAGCCACATAGGACGTAGGCCCCAACGTGACACCACTAGATCCCTCTAATCCTAGGCAGCACTTAGACCCGGGTATAGGGCCCCACTCATGATAAAATGCATATGCAATATATGGAGGGCACATCAATTTTGGGATACTTGCAATTGGGGAATTCGCATAGATATATATAGTAATTTATCGTTCATCTACCCTAAGGTTATACAAAGGATAAACAAACAAATAAATCACAGATAAATAAGCAAATAAATAAATTATGCAAATGAAAGGGAAAGGGATCAGTATGATACACACTCAATTGAACGAGTTTGACTCTCTAAAGTCCCCAGTGGAGTCGCCATCTGTCGCAACCGTAACTCTGATGAGACGACGAACTCGCTAAAAATTTTTAAAAATAGAATTTATTTGATTAAAGTGGAGTTGCCACCAAATTTATATTTAAGGGAAAACTATTTGGAAAAACCCTAACTTGAAGGTGAGATTTAGGTTCGGGAGTCGGTTACGAGCGGGGAAAGTGTTAGGCACCCCACTCACCCGTTCCGAAGAACGGCTCCCTTAAACTGAGTGTGTGATTTTTAAAAATTGTTTGATCCCTTAATTAATGTGAAAATAAATAGATTGATGGAGGTTAGCCTGACAGGACTTGATCCTGCTCCTACGTATTCCTTGGTGCAATGGGAAACTCAAGGCTTATGTAGTTCAGGTTTGAAGGCTTGACCTTCGAAAGTACTTTAGAAGGAGTATGATGTTTTGAAAAGATTTTCATTTTTTGAAGGAACCTTTAGTCCACTCATGCACAAGGTTCGAGGCGGCTAAGGCAGCACAGGGGCCTATACAAACCACTAAACATCGAACAGCAGCGTAGAACGCCAGTTTCCCGTTTAGAGCTCGTCACGTGAGACTGTAGATCCCCAAAGCATTTGAAAAGAATTTTATTCTCATTGTTAGAGAAACTCTTATGATAATAATAGCATAGGATCGATCTTGATTTTATTTTAATAACAGGAAATATGAGGACTTGATCGGGCTGGTGAAGGATATAGAGGCCTAATTGGGATAATGAGGAATGTCGGGGTTAAATTGCAGCATTGGGAACTATAGGGGCCTTGATGCAATTACGGGAAGTGTAGGAGCGTGGATGCAATTACGGGGAGTGTAGGGACCTTGGTGCAATTACAGGAAATGTAGGAACCTTAATGAAATTACGGGAAGTGTAGGGACCTTGATGCAATTACGGGAAGTGTAGGAACCTTGATGCAATTACGGGAAGTGTAGCGACCTTGATGCAATTACGGGAAGTGTAGGGACCTTGATGCAATTACGGGAAATGTAGGGACCTTGATGCAATTACGGGAAGTGTAGGGACCTTGCTGCAATTATCAATAGGACACCCCTCGTTTTGGTGGAGCGCCTTTTCATTTGGTCAGGTACCTACCAGGCGCGGGCCCCACACGCCTGGCTTTCTTGCATGGTATCTTGGTTCCCTTTCAAGACTTTGTACGAACGCGTGATGACGGAAACTGGAAGCTGCATCCGAGACTATGACTCCTGGGTCCCCATGCCGACATGGCGTAGTACGCTTGCCTGGTTCCCGACCTCCCATGGGAGAATTACCTACATCTCATTTATGGGCATTTAAGCCCTCTGGGTTGCCCAACCATCGTCCCTTGGTCATGTGCCCAGGGGTAAGCAAATTGCTTTCCTCTTTCCGTAACTCCGGCTTTGGATCGATGAGTCTTCTCCCATGCGCATCGTGGGTTTGAGGTCACCATCGAAACCCATTTGGCTATGCCGGGGAGGTCATCTCTGACCTATCCTTTTGATGTCATGGTTCCGTTCGAAGGAGAGCAGGGTGGTTGGCATATGCTACGAAGGACCCCATGCCCAGGGTAGGCTTCGCGACACCCGTAACCTTTTCTCTTGGAGCAAAAGGGGAGTTCGTTGACGACTGCCGCTCCTATCCTTTGCTCCCTCCAAATTAATCCTTTTGGGCATGTGGGCATGTGGGCATGGCCTCTGTCCTTGGCATCTCACGAACGACGTTGCACATCCTGATTCTACATGGTCTGTGGCTACGTGTAGGGGTGAGTCCCAAGGGTCTCACGAATCACCGCGCATAACTTTCATCCGGCTGGACTCTTGACTTGCTCTTGAAGCTCTTGTAAGAGGTGGTGACGCGTGACTCCGGTACGAGGGGGGCCGGCCTCTACCACTTTCAGGTTCCACGAACGGCCGGATATGCACCCCCTCTATGACCTTCCAAGGCTCGTTTGAATCACGCCTTTACTGGGGTACTATTTCTGCAGCCCCCTGCACGATCTCTGACCCCTGATCTGGACGGATCATGTTTCGTGCCATGGTGTTTGCTATAGCCCTTCGAACTCCCTCCTCCTTTGGATGGGCCTACTTATCGTTGGAAAGGACTCGCTGGAGCCGCATGGAATCTTATTGCTGGATGGTTTGATGTCTAACCGAACTGTCTTGACCCAATTGCAGGGGGTGGTTCCCTCTGTTGCTACGGTAAGTTAGATGGGCTCGAGGTTTATGTGGTAAATCGCTATGGAGATCGGATGCGGCTCCATCCTGCTTCTACTTACCGGAGTGGGATCGGGTTTCCGGTGATGACTGTATCCCTGCTTTGAACGGCCATCTATCTAGCACTTACCACGACCGAGAAGACCGAGTTATTCGCTCCCCTCCCTTTGCTTACCTACTCACTCGTCTCTCCCAATCACCTAACTATGGCCTACCTAGGGGATTCCTCGATCTATACAGGAACAGGAGAATTGACATGGTGACTAACGCGTGCACCTCTCCGATCTCCGAAACCATAATCACGAGCTTGGATCTGAATTAGCACGTCATATGCCTATCCTTTATTTCTTATTTCCTATTTTATAAGTGTTAGATTGTGAATCCATAAGGGATACGCCAATAGCCTAGTTAGATGCACCTAAGGTTTCAACGACTATTGCTTTTTATTCGTCCGTACTTACTTATGACTAGCAGCAAGATAATATTCCAATCGGAGATGCAACTTCACAATTCGAATACATATATGCGGACTACGGAAGGTAACAAGAGCAAAGACATAGAGATTTCAATGTGTGAATCAGAGGAGCTTGAAGATGTCGAATACTAACCTCAACCGAGTGGAACCACAGCGTATGGGATTTGAGCGATTCGCACACAACGAAGCACGGTTAGGTCGTCGGCGATGATGGACTCCACAAGGATTGGATCGAAGATGAAGACGAGAGGTTGTAGCGAGGTTGAGTTGATACATTGGTCGCCGATGGCGTGCACGGAAGGAGAGCCTTGACAAGGTTCCCGAGAGGTCTCGTCTTAGGCTGGGCGAGTTTTCAATCTCTGTGTACCCCAAAACTCAGAGAAAAAAACGAGATTCCGGGAGAGAGGAGGAAAAAGAAACCAAAAAAAACCCCCAAAACCTTCTCCTGCTCCCTTTTTATACCCTTTTTTGCGTACTCTCTTCCCTTGAGCTCGTTTGCCTCCACTTCCCAAACCTTCGTTTTTCTATTTTGTTATTTTTCTTTTTATTTCTTTTCTCTTTTTTTTCTTCATTTTTGATGACAACTTTTAATTTAATTAATTTCATTTTTCTTTATGCATATGTATTTATTATTCTTATTTTATTTTGAATTCATTTTTCTTTTCGATTCTTGATTTATTTGTTTACTTATTTATTCCTTTCTGGTCATTTTTTTTGCTTTGTTTTTCTTTTCATATACCTTTGCACTTATTTTTATTTTTCTGTTTTTCACCCTTTTTGGTATATTTTTATTTATTAACATACCTTTTTTATTCTCTTTTTTTTCTTTTATTATATGTTTTTTACTTTTATCTCGTTTTCTATTTTTTCATTTTTTATTTAATCTTCGTTTTCATTTAATTTACTTTATTTATTTCCTCCTATTTTAGTATTTTCTTCCATTTGTCTGTCCTCCTGCATTTGTTCTCTGTTTTTCTATTTATTTATTTTAATATTCACTTATCATTTAAATTATGGTTTGTTTGCTAATTAATTTTAACGATTGGAGGCCTCAGACATAATTGGGTGTTTACAGATGTCACTATAGTCTTGTAAGAGTGAGATCAACCGCCCCCAATTATCTCCTGTGATGAACGTGCCTATCTTGACTTCCCTTTTGTTTTCTTCAGTCCCCAAATTTATCAAATCAATGGGCTCCTGATGAGGTTCGATTATCTTAGACTCGCGTTTCACCAGTCTCAACATCTCTTCGGTGGGTTCGCATTCAAATTCTGCCTCCTCATCGGCATAATTGACAATACAATTGAAATCACCTGATACAATACTAGCACTATCGTCACAAGGCGATTTTTTGTCAGATCTGCAGATCGGGGTATGAGAAAAGAATAAGATGTATATTTCACAGAGGGAGATATATTAGGGAAAGAAGAGGGAAGATTTCTGGATAATGCAACTATATTTATCATTTATCAAAAAAAGTACATACAAAATGTTTATATTTGAAAAGAATTTTATTATGACAATTACACAATTACATTTGAACTGAATCAAAAGTCAAAGGTAGTTCAATGATTTCCCAGTTATTCAGTTCTTATCCGGGAGGACAGGCTGTCACCAGATCTTCAATATTCACTGCCCTTCCCTCATCTATGGTCGTGATCAAACTTAGGACTTTGAATCTGACGCTCTGGAAGCTCTGAGAGATGTGGCACAGAGGGACCTTACCGACCTGGGGCCTCACTACTTTGTTTTCTTCTATGGGCTGGTATCCCCACCCGTATTGTCGTATCTTGCTTACCGACAACGGCTGAGACAAGCCACCGTTATTTTGCCCTAGTTTATCACTGGGCCTAAACCCATTCCTCAACATCATCCAGGCCATCATCTTTAGGGCTTTGGGGGGCAGCCTTTGGTCAACCACTTCTCCCTCCCTGATAGTAATGACATTGGCAACCTCTAAGGCTTGGAAGTGTGTCTCCAAGGCCTCTTCAGCCGCCTCGATATATGGAGGGTTGGTGGGTTTGCTGACCGGGTAGTCTTCCTCCGCTGAGACGATGATCAGCCTATCGTCCGTAATAAATTTGAGCTTCTAGTGTAGGGTCGATGGTACCGCCTTGGTGGAATGAATCCAAGGCCTCCCTAGCAGGAAACTGTAGGCTGGCTGGATATCCATGATTTGGAAAGTGATATTGAAGACAACCGGCCCAATTTGGACTAGCAGATCCACCTCGCCTATAACTTCCCTTCTCGATCCATCAAAAGCCCTTACTACCATGGAGCTTGGCTTTATAAGGACCCCCTGGCAGCTCCGACAGCGTCAATTGAGGCATTACATTCAAAGAAGAGCCATTATCTACCGGGACTCTGGCTAGGATATGGTCCATGCATTTTACGGATATGTGTAACGCCTTATTGAGCCTGGCCCCTTCATCCGGAATCTCCCGGTCAGCAAAGGTGAGGAAGTTGTTAGCAGTAATGTTGCTGGCAATTCCTTCAAACTTGTCCACCGATATGTTATGGACCACATGGGCCTCATTCAGTACCTTTAGTATTACCTTTCGGTGGGGTTCTGAGTTCATCATTAAGGCCAACAATGATATCTTGGCTGGTATACGGTTCAACTGCTCAATCACTATATACTCGCTCTGCCTGATCATTTTCAAAAATTCGCAGGCGTTCCTCCTCGAAATAGGTTGTTTGAGCTCTCTTTCCTCATGCCTTTTTCTGCTTTCTGGTTCGGGACTTGCCAGTATCACCTCACCACAGGGAGGTCTTCTCTTTTCCTCCGTGGGGGTGTAAATGCGGCCACTTCTGGTCATGCCTCCAACCCTCGCTATATTTACTACGTTCGGAGTTGAGTCCTTCAAAGTCTCCTTCCTTCGTCCTTCTTCTATCTTGCCACCGGACACCTCCACGTCATATTTCCAGGGGCACCTCTTTATTACTTTGGTAAGGAAATGGCCCAGGGACTTTTATTGTGACGGGCTTCAACCCTCTCGGTGTTGGCAGAGCCGGCGTTTCAACGTACCGAATGACCAATGGCCTAGGATGCCCAGGGAAGGATTCACCGGCCATGTTTACTTCTTCCTCTATCTCGATGCAGTTTACTGAGGGCCCTAACCCCCCATGATTCGGCAAGGGGTTGTTCCCTACGCTCGGCGCATCCTTTTCGAAGTTCAGCCATTTAGCATTGATCAAACTTTGGACTTTATGCTTCAACGCTTGGCAATTTTCTGTGGAATGGCCTATTACTCCTGCATGGTATTCGCACTTGGCCTTGGGGTTGTACCATTTAGGGTATGGAGGCTCCAATGGCCTCATGGGGCACAAGGCGATCAGTGAGTTCTGAATTAAACAAGGCAGCAGCTTAGAGTAACTCATTGGGATAGGATCGAATTGAACAACTTTCCTTTCATTCGATCTCCTTTAGGTTGGTTAGGGGCTGGTGCTTTGATTCCAGGGCTTTGGTGGTTGTTGGGGGAATGTTTGTGATGGTGGGGTGTTGAGAGGAGCACTTGGCTAGAAGGACATTGGGGGGTTGTAGGTTGGCTGGTATGTGGGTTGGGATATGGCTATCATATGCGGATGTGCTGGGAATTTGCGGTGGTATGGTGTTTGATAACCGGCTGGTGTGGTGGCTGGGTGGTGTGGGCCAGCTGAGAGGTAGTGTGCCTCAACTTCTTTTTTTTTTCCACGAATTATTTGTCGGTTTTTTCACACTAACGCTGCCAATGGTGTTATGCATGATTTTTCCTCTCTGAAGGCCATTCTCTATACGTTCTCCGATTAACACCATATCGGAGAAGTTGGTCGATACACTACCCACCATCTTATCATAGAAAGGAGCGGGGAGAGTTTCCATAAATGTGCTGATCATCTCCCGTTCTAATAGTGGGGGTTGGACTTGGGTGGCCAACTCTCTCCGCCTCTGCGCGTACTCTTTAAAGGATTCATTCTCCTTTTTCATCATGTTCTGGAACTGGGTTCTATCTGGAGCCATCTCCATGTTATACCTGTATTGCCTTAGGAAGGCATCCACCAGATCCTTCCATGTGTGGATGTGCGACCTCTCCAGCTGGGTGTACCAACGGCTGCTGCTCCAGTCAGCCTGTCTTGGAAACAGTGAATGAGCAGCTTGTCATTATGAGAGTGGGAGGCCATCTTCCTGCAATACATCGTGAGATGACTCCTTGGGCAGCCAACGCCTTTATACTTCTCGAATTCCGGGGTCTTGAATTTGGGCAATATGACAATGTCAGGAACGAGGCAGAGATCGGAAGCCTCCACCGTTCCATAATCGCTCCATTCGATTGCTCTAACCCTTTCCTCCAAGTGTTGCCATCTTCCACTGAGATGGGCTTCCTGATCAGCCGGCATTGGCCAAGGCCCGTTCATGGGTTGGCTAGTATGGTGGGGTGAGGTGTATTGTCCCTTAGGTCTAGCAGCGTGACCGTAAGGATGTGGTTGGTGCGTATTTGTTGGATCGATTGCGACGGGAATGGAGTATGTAGGATCTTCGGTGACGGTTGTGTTCATGTGGGTGTAGTCGGGGTTGATGTTGTGCGGGTATATGGTTGGAGGGTTAATATAAAGAGGGAGAGATGGATTTATGTGTGACGGGATGGCAGAGGAAATGTTTGTGTCGTAGGGGTAGGTTGGCAGGTTCATGTGTGTAGGGTGAGTTTGAGGTGGATAACCAGAAGTAGGAGGAGGTTGGCGGGTTAATGTGGTGAGGGTGGGTGGTCGGGTTTGTATGTGGAGGACCAATAGGGGGATTTGGGTGATATTGATGGGTGGTAGGGTTTATGTGGAGTGGATGTGCAACAGGATTTTCACCAGCAAAAATCCCTTGGGAGCCTGGCCCATAAGGAGGCTCAGAGCCAGGCAGCAGCCCATATGGCCACTCTTGTTCAGTGACAGCTTGAAGCGGCATTGATGCAGCGACAGCCCCGAGTGCCTCAGTCCTTGAAGGTCCCTCTGTGCCCTTTTCCAGCAGCTTCATCAGTTTGGTGATCTGGTCCTTCAGCTCGGCCACCTCATTTCTCAGCTCCTCATTTTGAGTCTCTAGCTCACTCATGATTTTTACTCTTGATCGAGTGCTATACGAATTCCGAGGAAGTCGTGAGTCTGCTATTTTATTATCTACTTGTAAAATCAAATTAATTAGTGGTTAATAATGACAATAGAAAGTTTGAACACGAAATAAATATGGCGGGACCAGTTCCTCATTGATTGTTATTATTGATCGAGTGAGCTTTTGGCATCCTGAGCGTGAAATGGAAATTAATGCGAAATCATATGCGGAGCGAAATCAACTTCATTTAAGCAAATCAGATTCATTTTATATCTTACCCTTCCTGTTTGGCCAATACAATATATTTGTTCATTCTCAATATCAGGTTTTTACAAAATTGAATGAAATCTTCTACTTCAGGAAGGGTATGGAGCGGGTGCAATGAGATTTTCACCTTCTTGAGCAGTTGTGGTACTTCTTCGATTGCTGTGTTCGCTAGACTGGCCAGTCTCTCAAAACATCTGGTCCAATGATCGGTCGTGTCTTTGTACCACTTGTTTTCATCTTGTATATCACTGATGCCCCTCTGTTGCATCCGGATTACCTCGATGACGTTCTATTTTTCTTCATTGACCTCGTTCTGCCATGCCACCAGTAGTCCCTCAATCTGTTTCTTCATCTCCTCCACTCGTTCAGCAGGTCATTTCTCTCCTCTATCACATGATCTGCTTCTATCCGAATCCTATTCTTTGTGGCTAAAAATTCTCTTCTATGATCGTATAAACATTGGCCCTCATCTGCTCTTGGGCATTTCTCAGTTGGCGGTTCTCTTGGAGTGCAGCGTTCCTTCGGGCCAAGAATATGTCAATAGCATTCAGGTCCACAAAGTCCTCTATGCCAGGAAAAAGGACTAGCCCATAAATGGTAAGAGCTAACACGTCCATGTAGATTTCCCATTGATTGCTGTCGGCCAGATGCTGCATGTAGGCTTCCAAGAATCCTCGGGTGAATCCCTTAGCTTGATTCTTCCTTTGGTAATCTGTCAACCATTCGCTAGATTGTAGACCCAAAGCCTCTGCAATAGCTCGGAATGAAGCATGGTGCTCCAGGTGGTTATAAGGTCTGCACCCCTCCAAAGGCAAGTCTAGAATCTGTTTGAACTCTTTGAGGGTGGTGCCAACTAGAAGTCCGAGAAAGTGAAGCACCTAAGAGGAGGGTCGTAATACTGCACCATTGCCGTGAGGGCTCCCTTTTGCACCTTAACTTTCAGCAACTTCTGTACATTGCCATACTTTTTGACGGATGAGATCTTTTGGATGCTCGTCAGCCTGTTCCTGAAGCCTTCTAGACTAGTGAAATCTGTCAATTTAACTCCAACCCGCTTTCTTCTTCTTAACTGCCCAGATTCCGCATTAATTTCCATTTCACCTCTTTTGAAAGTCAGTGAGAACCTGGTCCCTCAAAATGAAAGGAAAAAGGAAAATGACAAAAATAAACATGGACACTTGAGAAAATGAAACTAATGCATGAAAAAAGAAAAATGACAACTATGATTTTGTCATGCAAATGTTACAAACTTCTTTTTCTTCTTCTCTCTTTTTCTCCTTCTTCCCTCTCTTTTCATTCTTTCACTCTTTTCCACTTTTTATTCTCTCGTGTTTTCCTCTTTCTTTTCACTTCTTTTTTCTCTTTTATCTTTTTATTTTTTGTTTTTCTCTCTCCCTTTTCACTCTTTTTTCACTGTTCCTTTCTCTCTTTTCTTTTCATTTTTTTTTCTTTCTTCCAGTGAACATCTAATTCTGTCCGAGACTAAAATCATATCTATAATGCGAATCCTGTTCCAAATCCATTCAAAGCATAACAAAATGAGAAATAGATCAAATAACAATAACAAAAAAAAAAAGAACAAGAAACGAATTTCTAGAAGGTTAGTTAAGTTGGTTAAGTTAGTTAAGAAGTGGTTAGCAAAAAAAAATATGTAATAAAGAAAAAATAATAATAACCAACAAATAGTAAAAACAATAAATAAATTGAATAAAGAGTAAAATAAAATAATAAATGAATAAGAAAATAAAACAAAAAGAAAAATAAAGAAGAAACTTAAAAGCAGGACAAAAGAAGAAATTAGCAAAAAAAAGCAAAGCAAAAGAAAACAGAAAAAGAAAAGAAAAAGAAGAATCAGAAAATTAAAATGGGGACCTCGCCAAAATATTGATTTGGGGGGAAGGTGTATATTAAAAGAAGACCTGGCACAAAACCGGGGGTTTTTTTTGATTTTTCAGAATTTTTCCACTGGGGTTCCCTCTCCCTATTCTGGAAAATTCTGCTCCTAGTTTCTCTCTCTAGTCTCTCAAAAAAATTATCAAAAAAGGAGGAAGAAGGAAGAAACCATCACCAAGTTGATCCCAATCTCATCAAGAAGTGGAAGAAACTTCCACTAATCCTTCATCGCGGCATTCCTATAAGCAGAGAAGAAGAATCTTGTCACAATTTCTTGTAGGTTTGTTTTCCGTTCTCATGCTTCATTCATAGTGGTAGAATCAAATCAGATTAAAAATTGCTTCATCTAATTGCATGCATTCTTGTGATTAGAGTGAATCTTAAATGAATTTTGAAATCCTCGGTGAATGACAATATTTTCAAGTGGATTTAGATTCAATCTAGTCATTAAGCAGGTCCTATGATTCGAGCTTTATTTGATAGATTTAGATGCAAAAAAATATATATTGCAATGTTTTCTGTTTCCCTGCATGAAGTCCTATTGATGCAAGATATTACTCTAAATAATTTAGTGTTGTGAGCCTTTGGCCAAGATTGGGTTTGATAAGCCAATTCCATAAGACCAGCACCTATGAAATTAGGCCTCTGTCAATAGAGAAATATAGCTAGAAAAGAAGTTAATATTTGCGGTCTAGTTTAGTCTATGGCTCAAAATAACTTATGTGAAAAAAGGAGTTTGAATGAGCAGTTTAAGCTAGCTAGTGACTCTGTTGTAGAATTCTTCGTTGTTCTCTGTAACTCCAGCCCCTGTCTTTAGCTTGCACATCACTCACTGAAGTCAATGGATACCAATGCAGTTTGAACGACTGGTATACTACTTAATGGTATAGGAGACGTTTCATACATACAATAACCTCTGAAGCTGCCTAATGCTTGGAGTTTTTGGGAATATGAGATACCACATTAGTGCCCTTGCTGCAAATGATGGTGAAATTTCTGTTACTAAGGTCCTGAATTGAAGCATGAGGTAATGGTCCATGGGGAATAAATGAGGAAATTAACTGTGATACCCGGATCCGTATATTTGCTCACTACTTTTCCTTAGGACAGCATGGTGTTAGTTTGGGAAGGTTGTCTCCTGTTAACAACAGCAGTACCAGACTTAAGAGAAGGCAATTCAGTAGTTTGATTTCAAGTACTAGCAGAGGAGAATATGTCATTGCTATAGAAGTTGGTCGCGAATGGGAATCTATGCACCTAAAGGTAATGGATAAATTCTGGAACCATGTGGGGGGTTGCAATAGCGAATCTGAATTAAGTGTGTGTGCAGAACCCTTGAATATATGGCTCCATGCAGCTTATACGCAAATATGTACCCCAAAAGATTGGTTTAAAATTAATGTGGGGTGTTAGAAACCCATCCAGGCACTTGGCCTATTGGTGGGCGCGCTGCCTATGACATCCAGGACCTGCGTTCGAACCCCAGGTACAACCTTTTTTATTAAAACGAATAATAATTTTCCATTACCTAATTTAATTACGTCTAAGTAGAGAATGACCAAACAGGAAGCTTGGTTCAGTGATCAAGGGTGCGGTCCATAAACCTCACACCTTAGGTTTAAAACCCAACTAGAATTCTTTTAATAAAATAGTAATTAAATCTTCCATCAATCATAAATTCTTTTAATAAAATAACAAACTTGCATTATTTCCTGTTTGTGTTGCCTACGCGAACAAAATTCTCGTAAAAACGATAAGGTGCACTTACCTTCACACGTTTTTAAACCAACAAGTTTTTCGAATCTGTGGAGCCGGATTTTATATAAATAACAAGTAAACTATCAATCCTTCCATTTCAATAAATTCACACCAAATAATGATCGAATAGTGAAGCCAGCCTAGTGGTTGGGCCGCTGCTAGGACTTCCAAAACCGGTGTTCAATCCCCCTACCACCATTTATTTTAAAATCCACTTTTCATGTGGTAGCTTATGGGCCTTGAGGTATTAGTGGATCCGCTTGGGTCGTGATGTTTACAACCATGGAATAGCTATACTTAACTCTCCATGAGACTAAAAAATCCACTTTGGGCCACGTTGGCAGCATATTCAAAATGGGCCAGGAGCCGTTCTTTCCCAAAATACCCACCTTCAAATAGGCCTAATGCTCATTTTAATTTTTTTTATTCAAGCTCATTTTTCTAATTTGGGTCAAGCCCACTTTGTAATTTTCTTTCAAAAATATAATTCATTCTTATAGGGGTCTAGGCCACTTTTCAATTTATCCAATCAAATCTTAATCTTGAAATAAAAGTTCAATGTTTCTTAATTTGGGTCAAACCCAATCTTGCCAAATCAAATTCAATTGGGTCAAACCCAACTCTTTTCTCTAATTCTTGAATCAAATCCATTTATTTCTTCTTATTTTATCGTGGGTGACGCCCAATTTCTTTTTTAATTTAAAATCAAGTCATTTTATGTTTGGGCCAAGCCCAATCTTCCCTCCTAAGTTGGAAGCTCAATCTTCTTTAAAATGAAATTAAATCCCGTTCTTTTCTTAAATGAAATCAAATCCCATTCTTTTTTAACTTCTAAATCAAGTCCATTTAATTTTATTTTTAGGTCAAGCCCAATTTCCTTCTAAAATTACTATTTTATTAATTTCGTGAAAAAACGTGTGTTTCAAAAATATCTGTTTTAATTTTCTAAGATTCTTGCAATGGATTCCAACACGAACAGGCAGCCTTCTTTGCTGTTCCGTGTTTGAATTCGTGTGAATCTATACGCGGCTGACGACGGTTTGGATTTTGCAAGCATGCAATTTTAGGAAATCATTATTTACTAACTCTGTCAAAACGTGTTTCAAAAATATCTATTTTAATTTTCTAAAATTTGTGAAGCGGATTTTTAATACGAATAGGCAACATTCTCTGTTTTTCCGTGTTTTAATTCGTGCGGATTCATGCACGACTTATGATGGTTTGGATTTCGTAAGCACACAATTTTAGAAATCACTGTTTACTAACTCAGTAAAAACGTTTGTTTCAAAAATGTATGTTTTAATTTTCTAAAATTTGTGCAACGGATTTTAACATGAACAGGCAGCCTTCTCTGCTGTTCCGTGTTTTAATCTGTGCGGATTCATACGCGGCTTACGACGGTTCGAATTTTGCAAGCATACAATTTTAGAAAATCACTGTTTACTAACTCCAGTAAAAAATGTCTACGTCCAAAAACGTTTGTCTTCTTTCTAAAATTCGTACAACGGATTATAATATGAACAAGCATCCTTCTCTGTTGTTCCTCGTTTTAATTCATGCAAACTCACTCACGGCTCACGATGGTTTGAGTTATGCAAGCATGGGACTTTAATCTATTCAAAACAATCTTTTCCTAATGTCACCTCTCCAATTTTCAAGAGATCAAGTCTCTTAAAACCAGAACTACGTAAGCCTTGAGGTTCCCATTGCACCGGGGAATACGTAGGAGCAGGATCAAGTCCTGTCAGGCTAACCTCCTTCAAGTTATTTTCACATTAATTAAGGGATCAAACATTTTCAAAAATCACACACTCAGTTTAAGGGTACCATTCTTCGGAACGGGCGAGTAGGGTGCCTAACACCTTCCCCATTCGTAACCGACTCCCGAACCTAAATCTCTTCCTCGAGTCAGGGTTTTTCCAAATCTTTTTCCCTTAAATTAAAATTTGGTGGCGACTCCACATTAATCAGTAAATTTCTTTTTTTAAATTTTTAGCGAGTTCGTCGTCTCGTCGTAATTACGGTTACGACACTTCCCTTTTTTTTTATTTTCTCCCTCTTCATCCTTTTTCATTTTCCCCTCTTTTATTCTTTATCACCCCATTTATAGATGAGAAATAAAGCAAACCAGAATTTGCAACGGGTGCCCTCCTTTTGTCCTATTCGGGTAACCTGTCCTAATGGTCTATGGCCTTTTATGCATGAACCTCTCATAAGGTGGTCAGTAATCCTAAGGTATATAAAAGGTCTCTAGAGCCAAGTTACAGTCCGTAATGCTTGCCACAACTTCAAAAAAAGCTACCAGCTGTAGGGCATTATGAATAGGACGCACTCTAGCTGGGATTTTCGTGATAGTCAAACAAGACGTAAACCCCAAAGTGACACCACCAGATCCCTCTAATCCTAGGCTTCACTCAGACTTGAGTACAGGGCTCCACTCATGATAAATGCAAATGTATAATGTAAGAGGGCACATAATTTCGGGATACTTGCAATTGGGGAAATCACATAGATATATAGCGCACTTTTTAAAGCAATTATTATTCATCTACCCTAGAGTTTGATTCGTAGAGGAATAAACATAGAAAAAATGAACGAAGTAAATCGTGCAAATAAATTAGAAAGGGATCAAAACAACACACATTTAGTCAAACGGGCTTGACTCTCTAAAGTCCCCAGTGGAGTCACCATCTATCTCAACCGTGATTCCGACGAGACGACAAACTCGCTAAAAATTTGAAATAGAATTTATTTATTGATGTGGAGTCACCACCAAAATTTTTATTTAAGGGAAAAAGATTTGGAAAAACCCTAACTTGAGGATAAGATTCGAAGTTCGGGAGTCGGTTACAAATGGGGAAGGTGTAAGGCACCCCACTCGCCTGTTCAAGAACGGTACCCTTTTAAATTGAGCGTGTGATTTTTGAAAACTATTTTGATCCCTTTAATTAATGTGAAATAAATAGCTTGATGGAGGTTAGCCTGACAGGACTTGATCCTGCTCCTACGTATTCCCCGATGCAATGGGAAACTTAAGGCTTAGGTAGTTCTGGTTTGATTTGAAGGCTTGACCTTCGAAAGGTGCTTGAATTTAAAGGTGAACATGTTGTTTTGTTTTTTTAAAATACTTTAAAGAGAGTCCTTAGTCCACATATGCCCAAGATCCAAGACAACTACGGCTGCACTGGGATCCATACGAATCCCTAAGCATCGAACAGCAGAAAAAACTACCAGTTCGTGCCTAGGGTTCATCCCGTGAGACTAAGAGATGCAAAACGAGACTTTTATTTGTTACAAGGGGCATTCCTAATCAACATATGCACAAGGCCCAAGACAACTACGGCTGCACTTGGACCCATACGAATCTCTAAACATCGAACAGCAGAAAAAGCTACCAGTTCGTGCTTAGAGCTCGTCGTGTGAGATTAAGAGATGCAAAATGATATTTTTATTTGTTAAAAGGGGGTGGCGGACGATAAAAATCGATCTCAATTTGGGAGTATATGCGAATATAGAGGCTTGACCCGAATTAGGAGGAGCACACCAGGGTTTGATTAGGATCTTTGAAGTCCAAGGGCCTAATTGCAATGTGGGGGAGTTCAGGGGCTTAATTGAGATTTTGGAAAATTCAGGGGCTTAATTGAGATTTTGGAAAATTCAGGGGCTTAATTGTAATTTTTGGAAATTGAGGGGC
This sequence comes from Canavalia ensiformis, assembly GCA_026541065.1. Lineage (NCBI taxonomy): Eukaryota > Viridiplantae > Streptophyta > Magnoliopsida > Fabales > Fabaceae > Canavalia > Canavalia ensiformis. Next base: position 89,117 of record JAMKYM010000109.1, on the reverse strand, counting down.
TCAATTGCAATTTTGGGAAGTTTAGGGGCTTAATTTCAATTTTGGGAAGTGAAGTGGCCCAACTGCAACTACTAGAAGTGTAGGGTTTTAAATGCAGTATCGAGAGGTTTAAATGCATGAGTAGAATTTGCTAGTAAGCCTTCCTAGGCTTTGATTGGCTCCATCATCGTTGCACCCAATATATTGGAGTCAGGGTATGCATCCTCCATATGCTGCCAAAATGCGTAGTAGCCTCCCTGATCGCGGGCATATGGGAAGAATTCCTTGTTGGGTCCGCTTGGCCAGAACTTACATGGGAACCGCGGAAACGTTTCGGCGTGCATCGTTACATCCAATTGCTGCATGGCTTCCTATTGCAATCTAGGTAAGGGTGGATTAAAGGCAACGGGATCGCGTTGGAGACGCCAACGCTAGTAGACAAAGTTACGTAAACCACTTCATGAATGCGATCGCCACTTCTGGAATGTCTTGACTCCTGATCCACCTGATTAGGCTCGAGACGAACGTCCAGGATCAAAGCCATTTCGAAAGATGATTGGCATTGTCACAACCGTAATTCCGACGAGACGACGAACTTGCTAAAATTTGAAAATGGAATTTTATTTGATGATGTGGAGTCGCCACCAAATTTTTATTTAAGGGAAAAATATTTGGAAAAACCCTAACTTGAGGATGAGATTTGGGTTCGGGAGTCGGTTACAAGTGGGGAAGGTGTTAAGCACCCCAATCGCCCGTTCCAAAGAACGATACCCTTAAACTGAGTGTTTGATTTATCAAAAATAGTTTCATCCCTTTAACAAGAGTGAAAATAAATAGATTAATGGAGGTTAGCCTGACCGGACTTGATCCTGCTCCTACGTATTCCCCGGTGCCCTAAACTTTAAATCGTGAATCTAAAACCCTGACTCTCAACCCTTAACACTGGAACATGGAACCTTGATCTTTGAACCTAAACCTTGAACCATGAACACTAAACCCTAAAACCTGGAAACTTAAACCCTTAACCCTAAACCCTAAACCCTAGAACTTGGAACCTAAAACCATGAACCAGAACACTAAACCTGAAAACCTAAATCGTAAACCCTAAATCCTAGAACCTTGCAACTTGGAGTTTTGAACTTCGAACCCTGTAACCTGATCCCTGAACCCTAGAACCCGGTACCCGGTGCCCTAAACTCTGAACCCTGAACCATCGAACATGGAACCTTGAACTTTGAATCTAAACTTTAAACCATGAACACTAAATCGTAGAACCTGGAACCTCAACCTTGAAACCTGGATCCTCAAACCTAGAACGTGGAACCTTAAACCCTAAATCCTAAACCTTAAACCCTAAACCCTAAACCGTAAACCCTAAAACATAGAACCTTGCAACTTGGAGTCCTTAACTATGAACCGTGGGACCTAAACCCTGAACCCTAGAACCCTGGTACCTGGTGCCGTAAAGTCTGATCCCCAGAGTCTGGAACCCTGACACTGAACACTGAACCCCAGAGCTTGGAACCTTGAACTTTGAACCTAAACCTTGAACTATGAACACTAAACCCTAGAACGTGGAACTTCAACCCTGAAACCTGGAACCTCAAACCTAGAACCTGGAACTTTAAACCCTAAACCCCAAACCCTAAACCCAAGAACTTGGAACCTAGAGCCATGAACCCAGAACCCAAAACCTTAAAACCTAAACCGTAAACCCTAAATCCTAGAACTTTTCAACTTGGACTCCTCAACTTCGAAGCTAGTAACTTGAACCTTGAACACTAGAACCTTGGCACCAGGTGCCTTAAACTCTTAACCCTGAACCCTGGAACATGGAACCTTGAACTACTAACGTAAACCTTGAACCATGAACATTAAACCCTAGAACCTGGAACATGAACCTCGAAACCTAGAACCTCAAACCTAGAACCATGAACCTTAAACCCTAAAACATAAACTATAAACACTAAATCTTAGAACCTTGCAACTTGGAGTCACAACTTTGAACCGTGGAACCTGAACCTTGAACCCTAGAACCCTGGTACCTGGTGCGTTAAACTGTGAACCCTGAAATCTAAAACCCTGACTCTGAACCTTGAACCCTGGAATAAGGAACCTTGAACTTCGAACGTAAAGCTTGAACCATGAACCCTAAACCCTAGAACCTCTAACCTAAACCCTGAAACCTGGAACCTCAAACGTAGAACCTGGACCCTTAAACCCTGAACCGTGAACCCTAAACCCTAAAACCTAAACCGTTAACTATAAACCCTAAAACATAGAACCTTGACACTTGAAGTCCTCAACGGGTTGAATCGCGAAACCTGAACCCTGAATCCTAGAACCCTGGTACCTGGTGCCCTAAACTATGATCCCTAAAATCTAGAACCCTAACTCTGAACCCTGAACCCTGGAACATGGAACCTTGGACTTTGAACCTAAGCCTTGAACCATGAACAGTAAACCGTAGAACCTGGATCCTGAACCCTGAAACCTGGAACCTAAAACATAGAACCTGGAACCTTTAACCCTAAACCCTAAACCCTAGACTTAGAACCTAGAGCAATGAACTCAGAACCCTAAACCCAAAAAGCTAAACTATAAACCCTAAATCCTAGAACATTGCAACTTGGAGTCCTCAACTTCGAACCGTGTAACCTGAACCATGAACCCTAGTACCCTGGTACCTGGTGCCCTAAACACTGATCCCTTAACCCTAGAACATGGAACCTTGAACTATGAACATTAAACCCTAGAACTTGGAACTTGAATCCTGAAACCAGGAACCTCAAACGTAGAACCTGGAACCTTAAACCCTAAACCGTGAACCCTACACCCTGAAACCTAAACTGTAAATCGTAAACCCTAAATCTTAGAACCTTGCAACTTGAAGTCCTTAACTTTCAACCGTGGAACCTGAACCTTGAAACCTAGAACCCTGGTACCTGGAGCCCTAAACTCTAAACCATGAATCTAAAACCCTGAACATTGGAATATGGAACCTTGATCGTTGAACCTAAACCTTTAACCATGAACACTAAACCCTAGAACCTGGTACCTGAACCCTAAAACCTGGAACCTTAAAGCCTTAACCCTAAACCCTAAACCCTAAACTCTAAACCCTCGAACATGGAATCTAAAGCCATGAACTCAGAACCCTACACCCTAAAACCTAAACCGTGAACCCTAAATCCTAGAACATTGCAACTCGAAGTCCTCAACTTTCAACCGTGGAACCTGAACCCTGAAACCTAGAACCCTGGTACCTGGTGCCCTAAACCCTGAACCGTGAATCTAAAACCCTAACTCTGAACCCTGAACATTGGAACATGGAACCTTGATCGTTGAACCTAAACCTTTAACCATGAACACTAAACCCTAGAACCGGGTACGTGAACCCTAAAACCTGGAACCTTACACCCTTAACACTAAACACTAAACCCTAAACCCTAGAACATGGAACCTAAAGCCATGAACCCAGAACCCTACACCCTAGAACCTAAACCATAAACCCTAAATCCTAGAACCTTGCAACTTGGAGTTTTGAACTCCGAACCCTGTAACTTGAACCCTGACTCCTAGAACCCTGGTACCTAGTGCCCTAAACCCTGAACCTTGAACCCTGGAACATGGAACCTTTAACTTTGAACCTAAATCTTAAACCATGAACACTAAGCCCTAGAACCTCGAACCTCAACCTTGAAACTTGGATGCTCAAACATAGAACCTGGAACATTAAACCCTAAATCCAAAAACTGAAACCGTAAACCGTAAACTGTAAACCCTAAAACATAGAACCTTGCAACTTGGAGTCCTCAACTTTGAACCGTTGAACCTAAACCCTGAACCTTACAACTATCGTACCTGGTGCCCTAAACACTGAACTGTGAATCAACAACCCTGACTCTGAACCCTGAACACTAGAACATGGAACCTTGATCGTTGAACATCAACCTTAACCCATGAATACTAAACCCTAGAACGTGGTACCTGAACCCTAAAACCTAGAACCTTAAACCCTTAACCCTAAACCATAAATCCTAGAACTTGGAACCTAAAGCCATGAACCCTAAACCCTAAACCCTAAAACCTAAACCGTAAACCCTTAATCCTAGAACCTTGCAACTTGATATTTTGAAATTCGAACACTGTAACTTGAACCCTGAGCCCTAGAACCCTGGTACCTGGTGCCCTAAACTTTGAACCCTAAACCCTGGAACATGGAACCTTGAACTTTGAACCTAAACCTTAAACCATGAACACTAAACCTTAGAACCTGGAACCTCAACCCTGAAACCTGGATGCTCAAATTTAGAACCTGGAACCTTAAACCCTAAATCCAGAACCCTAAATTCTAAAACCAAAACCGTAAATCGTAAACCCTCAAACTTAGAACCTTGCAACTTGGAGTCCTCAACTTTGAACCATGGAACCTAAACCCTGAACCCTAGAACCCTGGTACCTGGTGCCCTAAACTCTGAACCATGAATCTAAAACCCTGACTCTGAACCTTGAACACTGGAACATGGAACCTTGATCGTTGAACCATAACCTTGAACCATGAACACTAAACCCTAGAACCTGGTACCTGAACCCTAAAACCTGGAACCTTAAACCCTAAACCCTAAAACTTGGAACCTAAAGTCATGAACCCAGAACCCTGCACCCTAAAACCTAAACTGTAAACCCTAAATCCTAGAACCTTGCAACTTGGAGTTTTGAACTTCGAACCGTGTAACTTGTACCCTAAACCCTAGAACCTTGGTACCTGGTGCCCTAAACTTTGAACCCAAAACCCTGGAAAATGGAACCTTCAACTTTGAACCTAAACCTTAAACCATGAAACTAAACCCTAGAACTTAAACCCTCAACCTTAAAACCTAGATCCTCAAACCTAAAACCTGGAACATTAAACCATAAACCCTAGAACCTGGAACCTGAACCGGGAACCTAGAAGCTCAAACCTAGAACTTAGAACATTAAACCCTAAACCCTAAACCCTAGAACTTGGATCCTAAAGCCATGAACCTAGAACCTGAAACCCTAAAACCTAAACTGTAAACCATATATCTTAGAACCTTTTAACTTAGACTCACAACTTTGAACCGTGGAACCTAAATCCAGAATCCTACAACCCTGGTACCTGGTGCGCTAAACTATGAACCCTCGAACCTGAAACCTGAAACATGGAACTTCGAACCCTTAACATTGAAACATGGAACCTAAAACCTAGAACCTGAACCTTAAACCCTGAACCATGAACCCTAAACCCTAAAACCTAAATCGTAAAGTCTAGATGCTGAAACTTTGAACAGTGGAACCTGAACCCTGAACTTTAGAACCCTCGTACCTGGTGCCCTAAACTCTAATCCCTAGAATCCGGAAACCTGACTTTGAGCCCTGAACCATGGAACTTCGAACCATGAACTGTGAACCTAAACCTTGAACCATGAACACTAAAACCTAGAAGCTGGAACCTGAACCCTGAAACCTGGAACCTCAAACCTGGAACCTGGAACCTTAATCCCAGAACCGTGAACCCTAAACCCTAAAACCTAAACCGTAAACCCTAAACCATAGAACCTTGAAACTTGGAGTCCTCAACTTTGAATCGTGGAACCTAAATCATAAACCCTGCAACTTGGAACCTTGAACATTGAACCTAAACCTTGAACCATGAACAGTAAACCCTAGAACCTGGAACCTGAACCCTGAAACATGGAACCTCAAACCTAGAACCTGGACCCTTAAACCCTAAACCCTAAACCTAAGAACTTGGAACCTAGAGCCATGAACCCAGAACCCAAAACCTTAAAACCTAAACAGTAATGCCAAAATCCTAGAACTTTGCAACTTTGACTCCTCAAATTTGAAGCCTGTAACCTGAACCCTGAACCCTAGAACCCTGGTCCCAGATGCCCTAGACTCCAAACCCTGAACCCTGGAACACGAAGCCTTGAACTTTGAACGTAAACCTTGAACCCTGAACATTAAACCTTAGAACCTGGAAGATGTACCCTGAAACCTGGAACCTCAAACCTAGAACCAGGAACATTAAACCCTAAACCCTAAAACCTATAGCGTAAACCCCAAATCTTAGAACCTTGCAACTTGGACTCCTCAACTTTGAACCTTGAACTCTAGAACCCTCGTACCTGGTGCCCTAAACTCTGATCCCTAGAATCTGGAACCCTGACTCTGAGCCTTGAACCCTGGAACATCGAACCTTGAACAGTGAACCTAAACCTTGAACCATGAACACTAAAACCTAGAACCTGGAACCTGAACACTGACACCTGGAACCTCAAACCTAGAACCTGGAACCTTAATCCCCGAACCGTGAACCCTAAACCATAAAATTTAGAACCTTGCAACTTGGAGTCCTCAACTTTGAGCCGGGGAACTTGAACCCTGAACTCTAGAACCCTCGTGTAAACACCCAATTATATCTGAGGCCCCTAATTGTTAAAATTAATTAAGAAACCAATACTAACAATAAAATAAATAAAACCAAAAGATAAGAAGGAAAAATAGAAATTAAAAAAAAATAATTAAAAAATAAAAAAGTAAAAATAAAAAATAATGAATATGACAAAAATATAAAAGAAGAAAATCAATAAAGAGAAAATGAAAAATAAATAAAAAAAAGAGTAAGTAGGGAAAATAAATAAATGATAAATAAATAAATAATAAGTAAACAAATAGAAATAAACAGAAATGCAGAAATCAGAAGAAAAAAAAAAGATAATAGAATTGTCACAACTGAAATTCCGACGGGACGACGAACTCGCTAAATTTTTTAAAAGAATTTTATTTGAATTATGTGGAGTCGCCACCATAATTTTTTATTTAAGGGAAAATACTAAACCCTGACCCGAGGAAAATATTTAGGTTCAGGAGTCGGTTACGAGTAGAGAACGTGTTAGGCATCCCACTCGCTCGTTCCAAAGAACGGTACCCTTAATTCGAGTGTGTAACTTTTGAAAAATTGTTTGATCCCTTTAACTAGAGTAAAACTAAATAACTTGAAGGAGGTTAGCCTGACAGCACTTGATCCTTTTCCTACGTATTCCTTGGTGCAATGGGAAACTCAAGGCTTACGTAGTTCTGGTTTGAAGGCTTAACCTTTGGAAGTGCTTTAAAAGGAATAGGATATATTGAAAAGCGTTTTATATTATTGAGGAACCTTAAGTCCACTCATGCACAAGGTCCGAGGCAACTAGGGCTCCACGGGGGCCTATACGAACCTCTAAACATCGAACAGCAGTGAAAACCACCAGTTTCCCGTTTAAAGTTCATCGTGAGAGACTATTGATCCCAAAACCTTTTGAAAAGAGTTTAATTTTTGGAGGAACCTTCGGTCCACTCATGCACAAGGTCTGAGGTAGCTACGGCTGCACGGGAGCCTATACGATCCACTAAACATCGAAAAACAATGAAAACCGCCAGTTTCCCGTTTAGAGTTCATCGCAAGAGACTATTGATCTCAGAACATTTTGAAAAGAGTTTTATTTTTGGAGGAACCTTCATTCCACTTATGCACAAGGTCCGAGGCAGCCAGGGCTGCACGGGGGCCTATACGAACCTCTAAATGTCGAACAGTAGTAAAAACAGCCAATTTCCAATTTAGAGTTCATCGCGTGAGACTATTGGTCCCAAAACCTTTTGAAAAGATTTTTATTTTTGGAGGAACCTTTAGTCCATTCATGCACAAAGTCCGAGGCAGCTAGGGCTGCACGGGAGCCTATAGGAACCTCTAAATCTCGAAATGCAGTTTAAACCGCCAGTTTCCCATTTAGAGTTCATTGCGAGAGAGTATTGATCGCAAAACCTAGAGGTTTATTTTTTGGAGGAACCTTCGGTACCCTGATGCATAAGGTCCGAGCCAGCTCGGGCTGCACGGGGGCCTATACGAACCTCTAAACGTCGAACAACAGTGAAAACCGCTAGTTTCCCGTTTAGAGTTCATCGCGTGAGCCTATTGATCCCAAAACCTTTTCAAAATAGTTTTATTTTTGGAGGAACTTTCAATCCACTCATGCACAAGGTCCGAGGCAGCTGCGGCTGCATGGGGGCCTATACGAACCTCTAAACCTTGGACAGCAGTGTAAAATGCCAATTTCCCATTTAGAGTACATTGCGTGGGACTATTGATCCGAAAACCTTTTGAAAAGTGTTTTGTTTTGGAGGAACCTTCAGTCCACTCATGCACAAAGTCCGAGCCTGCAAGGGCTGCACGGCAGCCTGTACAAACCTCTAAACATCGTACAGCAGTGAATACCGCCACTTTCTTGTTTGGAGTTCATTGCGAGAGACTATTGATTGAAAACCTTTTCAAATGAATTTTATTTTTGGAGGAACCTAGGGTCCACTCATGCACAAGGTCCGAGGCAGCTAGGGCTGCACGGGGGTCTATATGAACCTCTAAACGTCGAACAGTAGTGAAAACCGCTAGTTTCCCATTTAGAGTTCATCGCGTGAGAATATTGATCCCAAAACATTTTGAAAAGACTTTTATGTTTGGATGAACCTTCAGTCCACTCATGCATCAGGTCCGAGGCAGCTAGGGCTACACAAGGGCCTATACGATCCTTTAAACATCTAGCAGCAATGAAAAACGCCACTTTCCCATTAAGTGTTCATCGCATGAGAATATTGATCCCAAAACCTTTTAAAAAGAGTTAAATTTTTGGAGGAACCTTCAGTCCACTCATGCATAAGGTCCGATGTAGCTAGGGCTGCACAGGAGCCTATACGAACTTCTAAACCTCGAAAAAACAGTGAAAACTACCAGTTTCCCGTTTACAGTTCATCGCGAGAGACTATTGATCTCAAAACCTTTTGACAAGAGTTTTATTTTTGGAGGAACCTTCCGTCCACTCATGCACAAGGTCTGAGCCAGCTAGGGCTGCACGGGGGCCTATACAAACCTCTAAATATCAAACAACAGTGTAAACGGCCAGCTTCCCGTTTAGAGTTCATCGCGTGAGACTATTCATCCGAAAACCTTTTGAAAAGAGTTTTCTTTTTGTGGGAACCATGAGTCCACTTATGCACAAGGTCCGAGGTAGCTAGGGCTGCGCATGGGCCTATACGAAACTCTAAACATCGAACAGAAGCGAAAACCGCTAGTTTCCAATTTAGAGTTCATCGCATGAGACTATTGATCCCAAAACCTGTTGAAAAGAGTTTTATTTTGGGAGGAACCTTCAGTACACTCACGCACAAGGTCCAAAGTAGCTAGGGTTGCACGGGGGCCTATACGAACCTCTAAACATCGAACAACAGTGTAAACGACCAGCTTCCCGTTAAGAGTTCATCGCGTGAGACTATTGATCCCAAAACCTTTTCACAAGTTTTTTCTTTTTGGAGGAACCTTCGGTCCACTCATGCACAAGGTCCGAGGCAGCTAGGGCTGCACGGGGGCCTATACAAACCTCTAAATGTAGGAAAGAAGTGAAAACCGCCAGTTTCCAATTTCGAGTTCATCGTGTGAGACTATTGAGCCCAAAACCTTTTGAAAAGAGTGTAATTTTTGGAGGAAGTTTCAGTCCACTCATGCACAAGGTCCGAGGCAGCTAGGGCTGCACGGGAGCCTATACGAACCTCTAAGCATCGTACAACAGTGAATACCGCCAGTTTCTCGTTTAGAGTTCATCGCGAGAGACTATCGATCGCAAAACATTTTAAAAAGAGTTTTATTTTTGGAGGAACCTTCTGTCCACTCATGCAGAAGTTTCGAGGTAGCTAGGGCTGCACAGGGGCCTATACGAACCTCTAAACATCGTACAACATTGTAAACTGCCAGTTTCCGGTTTAGAGTTCATCGCCTGAGACTATTGATCCCAAAACCTTTTGAGCAAAGTTTTATTTTTGGAGGAACTTTCAGTCCACTCATGCACAAGGTCTGAGGCAGCTAGGGCTGCACGGGGGGCTATACGAACCTTTAAACATCGAACAGCAGTAAAAACCGCCATTGTCACGTTTAGAGTTCATCGCCTGAGAATATTGATCCCAAAACCTTTTGAAAAAAGTTTTATTTTTGGAGGAACATTCAGTCCACTCATGCACAAGGTCCGAGGCATCTAGGGCTGCACGGGGCCCTATACGAACCTCTAAACATCGTACAACAGTGAATACTACCATCCACAAGGTCCGAGGCAGGTAGGGCCGCACAGGCGGCTATACGAACCACTACACATCGTACATCAGTGTAAACTGCCAGTTTCTTGTGTAAAGTTTATCGCGTGAGACTTTTGAAACCAAAACCTTGGGAAATGAGTTTTATTTTTGGAGGAACCTTCAGTCCACTCATGCACAAGGTCTGAGGCAGCTAGGCTTGCATAGGGGCCTATAGAACCTCTACACATCGAACAGTAGTGTAAACTTCCAGTTTCCCATTTGGAGTTCATCACGTGAGACTATTGACCCCAAAACCTTTTGAAAGAGTTTTATTTTTGGAGCAACCTTCGGTCCACTGCAGCACAAGGTCCGAGGTAGCTAGGGCTGCATAGGGGCTTATACGAACCTCTGGACATCGAACGACAGTGTAAACCGCCAGTTTTCCGTTTAGAGTTCATCGCGTGAGACTATTGATCCCAAAACCTTTTGAAAAAAGTTTTATTTTTGGAGGAACCTTCAGTCCACTCATGCTGAAGGTCCGAGGCAGCTGGGGCTGCACGGGAGACTTTACGAACCACTCAACATCGAGCAACAGTGAAAACCGGCAGTTTCTCGTTTAGAGTTCATCGCGTGAGACTATTGAATCGAAAACCTTTTGAAAAGAGTTTTATTTTTGGGGGAACCGTCAGTCCACTCATGCGCAAGGTCTGAGGCAGCTAGGATTTCTCGGGGGCCTATACGAATCTCTAAACCTCGAATAGTAGTGTAAACTGCAAGTTTCAATGTTCAGAGTTCATCGCATCAGACTATTGATCCTAAAACCTTTTGAAAAGAGTTTTATTTTTCGAGGAACCTTCAGTCCACTCATGCACAAGGTCCGAGGTAGCTAGGGCTGCACGGGAGCCTATACGAACCTCTAAACCTCGAACAACAATGAAAACCCCCAGTTTCCCGTTTAGACTTCATCGCGAGAGACTATCATCATAAAACCTTTTCAAAATAGTTTTATTTTTGAAGGAACCTTCGGTCCACTCATGCACAAGGTCCGAGATAGCTAGGGCTGCAGGGGGCCTATATGAACCTCTAAACATCGAAAAGTAGTGGAAACCGCTAGTTTCTCGTTTAGAGTTCATCACGTTAGACTATTGATCTGAAAACCTTTTCAAAAGTGTTTTCTTTTTGGAGGAACCTTCGGTCCACTCATGCACAAGGTCCGAGGCAGCTAGGGCTGCACGAGGGCCTATACAATCCTCCAAACGTAGAAAAGTAGTGAAAACCGCCAGTTTCCCATTTAAAGTTCACCGCGTGAGACTATTGATCCCAAAACCTTTTGAAAAGAGTTTAATTTTTGGAGGAAGTTTCAGTCCACTCATGCACAAGGTCCGAGGCAGCTAGGGCTGCACGGGAGCCTATACGAACCTCTAAGCATCGCACAACAGTGAATACCGCAAGTTTCTCGTTTAGAGTTCTTCGCGAGAGACTATGGATCGCAAAACATTTTGAAAAGAGTTTTATTTTTTGAGGAACCTTCGGTCCACTCATGCAGAAGGTTCAAGGTTGCTAGGGCTGCACGGGGGCCTATACGAACCTCTAAACATCGAACAGCAGTGAAAACCGCCAGTGTCACATTTAGAGTTCATCGCCTGAGAATATTGATCCCAAAACCTTTTGAAAAAAGTTTTATTTTTGGAGGAACTTTCAGTCCACTCATGCACAAGCTCCGAGGTAGCTAGGGCTGCACGGGGGCCAATACGAACCTCTAAACATCGTACAACAGTGAATACCGCCAGTTTCTCGTTTAGAGTTCATCGCGAGAGACTATTTATCGCTAAACCTTCTGAAAAGAGTTTTATTTTTGGAGGAACCTCCGGTCCACTCATGCACAAGGTCCAAGGCAGCTAAGGCTGCACGAGGGCCTATACGAACCACTACACATCGTACAGCAGTGTAAACTGCCAGTTTCCTGTATAAAGTTCATCGCGGAACCTAGAGCCATGAACCTAGAACCCTAAACCCTAAAACCTAAACCGTGAACCCTAAATCCTTGAGTCTTGCTACTTGGAATCCTCAAGTTCAAACCGTGGAACCTGAACCCTGACCCTAGAACCCTCGTACCTAGTGCCCTAATCACTGAACCCTGGAATCTGGAACCCTAACTCTAAACATTGAAACCTGGAACATGGAACCTTCAACCTTGAACCGTGACCACTAAACCCTAGAACCTGGAACCTGAATCGTGGAACTTGGAACATCAAACCTAGAACCTGGAAACCCTAAACCCTAAACCCTAGAACTTGGATCCTAGAGCCATGAACTTAGAACCGTAAACCCTAAAACCTAAACCATAAACCCTAAATCTTAGAACCTTGCAACTTGGAGTCACAACTTTGAACCGTGGAACCTGAACCCTGAACCCTAGAACCGTGGTACCTGGTGTGCTAAACTTTGAACCCTAGAATCTAAAACGCTGACTCTGAACCCTAAAACCTGGAACATGGAACCTTGAACTTTGAACCTAAACCTTGAACCATGAACCCTAAACCCTAGAGCTTGAACCTAAACCCCTGAAACCTAGAACCTCAAACCTAGAACCTGGAACCTTAAACCCTGAACCGTGAATCTTAAACCCTAGAACCTAAACCGTACACCATAAACCCTAAAACTTAGAACCTTGCAACTTGGAGTCCTGAACTTTGAACCGTGGAGCCTGAACCTTGAACCCTAGAACCCTGGTACTTGGTGCCCTAAACTCTAATCCTTAGAATCTGTTTCCCTGACTCTTAGCCCTGAAGCCTGGAACTTCAAACCTTGAACTAGGAACCTAAACCTTGAACCATGAACACTAAAACTTAGAACCTCAAACCTAGAACCTCAAAACTAGAAATTGGAACCTTAAACTCTGAGCCGTGAACCCTAAACCATAACACCTAAACCGTAAACCCTAAAACTTAGAACCTTGCAACTTGGAGTCCTCAACTTTGAACCGTGGAACCTGACCCTTGAACCCTAGAACCTTGGTGCCTGGTGCCCTAAACTCTGATCCCTAGAATCTAGAACCCTGACTCTGAGCCCGGAATGTTGGAACTTCGAACCTTGAACTGTGAACATTAACCTTGAACCAGATACTGGGTGCCTGGTACCCTAAACCTGAACCGTTCGAACCGTGGAACTTGAACCCCGACACTAGAAACCGGGTGCCTGGTACCCTTAACTCGGTTCCCTGGAATCTGGAACCCTGACTCTGAACCCTGAACCCTAGAACATTGAACCTTGAACTTTGAACTTAAACCTTGAACCATGAACACTAAACCTTAGAACTTGGAATCTGAACCCTGAAACCTAAAACCTGGAACCTTAAACCCTAAACCCTAGAACTTGGAACTAGAGCCATGAACCCAGAACCCTAAACCCTAAAAACTAAACCATAAACCGTAAATCCTAGAAACTTGCAACTTGGAGTCCTCAACTATAAACCGTGGAACCTGAACCCTGAACCCTAGAACTCTAGTAATAAGTGCCCTAAACTGTAAACCCTTGAATCTAAAACTCTGACTCTGAACCCTGAACCTTGGAACATGGAACCTTAATCTTTGAACCTAAACCTTAAACCATGAACACTAAACCCTAGAACCTGAAACCTGGAAAATCAAACCTAGAACCTGGAACCTTAAACCCTAAACCCTAGAACTTGGAACCTAGAGCCATGAACCCAGTACCCAAAACCTTAAAACCTAAACTGTAAACCCTAAATCCTAGAACCTTGCAACTTGGAGTCCTTAACTTCGAAGCCTGTAACCTAAACCCTAAACCCTAGAACCCTGGTACCTGGCGCCCTAAACACTGAACCCTAAAATTTGCAACCCTAAAACGTAAACCGTAACCCCTTAATCCTAGTACCTTGCACCTTGGAGTCATCAACTTCAAACCATGGAACCTGAACACTGAACCCTAGAACCCTGGTAGCTGCTGCCCTAAACTTTGAACCCTGGAATCTGGAACCCTGACTATGAACCCTGAACCCTGGAATATGAAACCTCGATGTTTGAACCTAAACCTTGAAGAATGAATACTAAACCCTAGAACCTGGAACCTGAACCCTTAAACCTAGAACCTTAAACCTAGAACCTTAAACCCTAAACCCTAGAACTTCGAAGCTAGAGCCGTGAACTCAGAACCCTAAACCCTAAATCCTAAAGTGTAAACCCTAAATCCTATAACCTTACAACTTGGAGTCCTCAAATTCCAACCCTGTAACTTAAACTGTGAACCCTAGAACCTGGTGCCCTAAACACTGAACCTTGAACATTGGAACATGGAACCTGGAACTTTAAACCTAAACCATGAACCATGAACACTAAAACCAAGAACCTGAAAACTGAACCTGAAGCCTAGAACCTCAAACATAGAACCCAGAACCTTAAACCCTAAACCGTGAACCCTAAACCCTAAAACCAAAACCGTAAACAGTAAACCCTAAATCTTTGAACCTTGCATCTTGGAGACCTTAACTTCGAACTGTGGAACCTGAACATTAGAGTCTAGAACCTTGGTACCTGATGCCCTAAACTCTGAACCCTGAAATCTGGAACCCTTGCTCTCACCCTTGAACCCTGGAACACGGAACCTTAAACTTTAAAGCTAAACCTTGAAACATGAACACTAAACCCTAGAACTTGAAACCCGAACCCTAAAACCTAGAACCTAAAACCTAGAACCTGAAACTGTAAACCCTAAACCCTAAACCGTAAACCCTAAACACTGGAACCTTGCAACTTGGAGTCCTCAACTTCGAACCCTGTAACTTGCACCCTTAACCCTAGAACCTTGGTACCTGGTGCCCTAAACTTTGAACCCTAGAATTTGGAACCCTAACTCTGAACCCAGACCACTGGAACATGGAACCTTGAACTTTGAAACTAAACATTGAACCCTGAACACTAGACCCTAGAATCTGGAACTTGAACTGTGAAACCTGGAACCACAAACCTAGAACCTGGAACCTTAAACCCTAAACCGTGAACACTAAACCCTAAAACCTAAACCGTAAACCGTAAACCCTAAATCTTAGAACAATGCAACATGGAGTCCTCAACTTCGAACCGTGGAACCTGAACCCTAAAACCTAAAACCTAAAACCTGCAACCTTAAATCTTAAACCCTAAACCCTAGAAATTGGAACCTAGAGCCATGAACTTAGAACCCTAAAACATAAAACGTAAACCGTAAACCCTTACTCCTAGTACCTTACACCTAGAACCCGATCACAATCAGGAATCATGGATGAGCTGGAAAGGAAAAATGAGGAATTGAGAAATGAGATCAAGACACTGAAGGAACAGATGGCCAAGCTAATGGAGGCCATCCAACTATCAAAACAAAAGGATCCAGGAGAACCAACTGACCCATTATATCTTCCTGGTTTCAATCCACAAAACAGGTCTCCATTAACCATGCCTCCACTAACCGAAGAAGTTCATTATGGGTATCCTCATGGGCATGCACCCTCATTAACCCAAACACGAACCCAAACACAAAACCTACCTTCAAAAACCACAGACATCTCTTATACCATTCCAAACACCATCTCACAAGCTTACCAAACAACTGTTGGGGGGACAAATCTTATGTTCACCCAAGAGCCTCACCCTATATACATACCATCTTCTCATCCTAACAACATACCAAGAGAATACCCAAGCCATCCTTCTAAGGAAGATACTGAAAAGTGGAAAGTCCTAGAGGAAAGAATCAGGGCAATTGAGGGAAGCGCTTATGATGCCAGAGAAGCATCTGATTTGTGCCTGGTCCTAGACGTGGTAATTCCTCCTAAATTCAAGGTTCCTGAATTTGAAAAATATCATGGACTAGCAATGGCCCAAGGAACCACTCCGACTATGGACCAGCAGTGCATGTCCTTCGCCCGCACCCACGATGATAAGTCGCTGTCCATTTTTTCAAGACAGCTTCTTTAACCGGCAGCTCGAATCGGTATACTCAGTTGAGGCGACACACATCCGTTCATGGAAGGATCTGGCTAAAACCTTCTTGAAACAGAACCAATACAACATGGAGATGGCTCCTGATCGAACTCAACTCCAAAACATGGCCAAGAAGAGAGATAAGACCTTCAAGCAATTGCTCAAAGATGGAGGGAGTTAGCTGCTCAAGTACAACCTCCTTTTTCTTAGAAAGAATTGGTTAGCATGTTCATTGACACACTCCAGGATCCTTTCTATGACAAGATGATTGGCAGTGTGACCGCTAGCTTCTCTGATGTCGTCATTATTGGAGAAAGGATCGAAGGTGGCATGCGCCGTGGAAGGATCGCGCACAAATCCGCAAGGACAACTGATGGACTTAGGAAGAAAAAGACAGGGGAGACCTGTAACGTGGCTTCTGGTCAAGGACAGTACATACATTAGATGGCACCTTATGGACCAACTAGTTTCCAACCATCATATACACCATATCCTTACATCGCCATGACCTACCAAACACCCTACCCTCCAACTTACAACTATCCAATGCAAATCTGACCACCAACATCATACACAGTCCAAACACAAGCCATAAGCCAGAACCCTAGCCAAAGCCAAAAGAAGGAGAAAAACCTTGTCCAGTTTGATCCTATTCCAATGACCTACACTGAACTACTGCCTCAACTAATCCAGAATTCTCTAGTGGTCCTTTACCCTCTGAAACCTCAAGAACCACCATATCCTAAATGGTACGATGCCAATTCCGCATGCATCACTCATGCTGAGGTACATTGGTCATTCAACAAAAATCGCCGTTTTTTGAAGTCAGAATGGAAAGCCCGGGACATAAACGACTTGATTTTGGGGAAGCTTGCTCCTAATACAGAAAATAATCCATTGTCGAATCATGAGGTCCCACCAACCAGCTGAAAGAAATTGGGACAGTACAATGAGGTGCCTTGTACAAATTGGAATACTGAGGAAGATTATCTAGGATTTTTCATACTTTTCAAAGTCAATCATTTGTAAATAAATCTCAATGAATAATATGAAAATTACATTTTTCATGTTTCTTGGGCATGTGCCTCACATTATTGGCTTTACCTCTTAAATCTGCCATTTCTTTTCATCATACAACCCACCTCTTATCCTACACCCAAACAATAAATACATGTTGGCGACAATGTCATTGCTGTAATAAATAATTTTGAAAGTCTGATTAATCAAACTCAAATAGGATTTAATGAGGAAGCAAAACAAGAAAAATCCAACCAAGAATTTCAAATCATAATAATTTCTTTCAAGAAATATTGTGTCCGGACAAAGAAATGACAAATATCCCGCTGGACCGAAAGTACAAATCCAGGAAAAATTTAAGGATGCAAAATAGATCCGCTAAATTAAGAGTCAAAGTAGTCCAAGCCAGGCTCAATGAAACATCTGACCAGGTAAAAGAAAAGGAGAAAAACTTGCTGGTTTAAAGTCAAAGAAATAATTCAGGCAAAATCAAGGTCAAAATTCAAAATTCAAGAAGAAGAAAAACCCACTGGATTAAAATAAAAAATGATCCAGGAAAAAGTACGGTTAAAGTTCAAAAAACGAATCGACAAAGTCATGATAAAAAAAGGCCCTGCTGGACTCCAAAAACAATTCAGGAAAAAGTTAGGATCAAAGCATAAGCCTGCCAGGTCGACAATCCTCAAAAACGACCTAGGAAAAAGTTAGGGCACGCAATGGGGAAATTGTACAGATATATATAACAATTTATTATTCGTCTATCCTAGAGTTTTACAATGAACAGACAAACAACAACAGATAAATAAAATTTAGTAATTCCGACGAGACGACGAACTCGCTAAAATTTGAAAAAAGAATTTATTTGATTAATGTGGAGTCGCCACCAAATTTTTAATTAAGGGAAAAAGATTTGGAAAAAAACCTTGACTCAAGCATGAGATTTGAAGTTCGGGAGTCAGTTACGAATGGGGAAGGTGTTAGGCACCCCATTCGCCCGTTCCGAAGAACGGTACCATTAAACTGAGTGTGTAATTTTTGAAATTGTTTGATCCCTTTAAATAGCATGGAAATAAATAAATTGAAGGAGGTTAGCCTGACAGGACTTGACCCTGCTACTAGTTCATGCTTAGGGTTCATTGCGTGAGACCTAGAACCAAAGAATTTAATTTGGAAATGATAAAGGTAAAGAAATAAATGAGCTTAAGTAGAAAAAGGATTGACTAATTTAAATGAGAGACATGAACTTGATTTTGGAAAATATTTGATTAGAAAAGGCTTGATTTGAAATGAAAAAAACTAAACTTGATATGGTCTTGGAAAGGGGATTTGAACTTGTTTTGGGTAAAAATGAGTTTGACTTGAACTTGACTTGATTTAAAGTGAATTTGATTTAGGATGAATTTGATTGAAAATTTGAAGCCAAGGATTACGTTTGATTCGAAATTGAAAAAGAAATAAACTTGATTAGAAATTTTGGGGAAAAGGATTAGAATCAATTTTAACTAGAAGAGGAATGGAATTTGATTTGAAAATTTGAATTCAAAGGAAAGATTCAAACTTGATTTGAATTTGAAGAAATGAATAAAACTTGAAAGAAACTTGATTTTGATTTTGGAAATCGAACTTGACTGGTCTTTTTTTTTTTAACAGGAAAAGATTAGGCTTGATTTGAGGATGAATTGAACTTGATTTAGGGATTTGAAGAAAAGACTTAAATTTAATTTGAGTTGTAGAAAATAATTCCATTTGAAATTTTGGAGCAAAAGTATTAAATTTAAATTTAAATGAGCTTGACTTTGAACTGAAACTGGGAAAATTAATTGTAAGGGAATTGTTTGTGTCGCAACCGTAATTCCGACGAGATGGTGAACTCGCTAAAATTTTAAAATAGAGTAGAATTTAATTGAGGATATGGAGTCGCCACCAAATTTTTATTTAAGGGAAAATACTTGGGAAAAACCCTAACTCGAGGAAGATATTCAATGTTCGGGAGTCGGTTACGAGTGGGGAAGGTGTTAGGCACCCCACTTGCCCGTTCCGAAGAACGGTACCCTTAAACTGAGTGTGTGATTTTTGAAAACTATTTTAATCCCTTTAATTAATGTGAAAATAAATAGGTCGATGGAGGTTAGCCTGACAGGACTTGATCCTGCTCCTACGTATTCCCCAGTGCAATGGGAAACTCAAGGCTTACGTAGTTCTGGTTTGGTTTGAAGGCTTGACCTTCGAAAATGCTTGAAAGAAAAGCATTCGAAAATGAACATATTGTTTTGGAAAACATTTTTAGAAGGATCCCTAATCCACATGTGCACAGGGACCAAGACAACTACGGCTGCATGTTTCACAAGACATAGGACTCGAACCCCTCATCTTAAGTCCATGGTCATTGGGATACATTGAACGTGTAGGACATGGGTATCTGGTCTGATTTCAGCCATCCCTTGCATTTGATGGAGCCTTTCGATCCTCTGTTGCAAACTACAACCGCCCGGATCTTGACGATCAAGCTTTTTACTCTCACTCGTTCTCGAGACTAAATTCTATAAGTTTGAGTTTGTTTTTCCACATATCCAATTCAAGATAAACATGATTCGTCTAATACATCATTATTACAAATACCACATATACTAGTATAAAAGATTTCATATACGATGTCTGAACCTCACGTTGAACAAACCAAGATTGTCTCACTAAAAGCGACTCTCAAACACTTTGGGAAAGGAGGAGAATCAACTTTTCATGCAACATTATCTATCGTACACAATCTTTGAAAAAGCAAGTTATATGGTAGAGTTCTTGATTCGGCCATGTATCAGTGGATTTATGTAGAATTCTTAGTGCAAGATTCGATAACTAACCTGTTGCAGAATCGAAGGAGATTGAGCTTCGTTCGTCGCCTATGTGAAACGTTGGTCGAAAATCTGGCTTTCCCTCCACAGAACTCGACGTCAGAACCTCAAAGAAGCTTCGGGCAGGGATTTCCAATCTCTTTCTTTCGAAAATCTCCCTTCCTTTTAGAGCTTACTAGAGGATTGCAATCTAATAGGGTCGGGAATTGCGAGCAGAATTACTTCCTGTCCCTTTCTCCTAAAAAAACCTTTTTTAGCTAGGTATTCCTATTTATGGGGTTTAGTCTGTTCTCTGCCTAACATCTTAATCCCCGCCTTTTCTCTTTCTCTCTTTTTCTTATTTTCAATTATGCCCTCCTCCATTTTTCTTTTTATTTAATGTATATTTATGTAATTTTGTTTTTATTTTTTTCTTGGTTTTACTTTATTTTATTCATAGCTTTGTTTGATTTTTTTTTACTTCTCTCTCT
This sequence comes from Canavalia ensiformis, assembly GCA_026541065.1. Lineage (NCBI taxonomy): Eukaryota > Viridiplantae > Streptophyta > Magnoliopsida > Fabales > Fabaceae > Canavalia > Canavalia ensiformis. The sequence continues at coordinate 68,702 of JAMKYM010000109.1, read as the reverse complement.
TTTTTTATTATTATTTTTTTATTTTCAGATTTTTTATTTTGTTCTTTAACCTCTCTTTTTTTTGTTATTTTTATTTTTTATTGATTTTATATTTTTTTGGATTTTCTATTTTATTTTCTCTTTTTATTTTTATTTCCAGCTTATTATTGTTATTATTTATTTGCTTTTATTTCAATTTCTTCTAATTTTCATTTTTTACTTCTTAATTATAATTTTTTATTTTTATCATTTTTACTTATTTACTTTAAATTCTTCTTCTATTTTCTATTTTTCCTTTTTATTTATTTATTCTTCTACTCTTGTCTATTTGTTTGCTTTTCTGTTCGTGGTTTTAAATTATATATTACTTAATTTAAAACTGGTTTCTTGATGACAGTTGGGGGCCTCAGACATAATTGAGTGTTTACAGTTTGCCCCTCTTTACTCATTTCCCTACCAGATAATAGGAGAAGCAATTCTCAAAATTAATGGTGGGGGATTGAGTGAAGACGTAAACACATTATGTCCGAGGCAGATTTTTGAAGAAGCCTGAGAAGCGCCAGAAGCCTTGAGCTTAAAGTGATCCTCCTGGGTGCCCGGGGGATGGCTATTGAATGATCTTACCGGTTTTGTGAACCAGTAGAGTTTAAATGTGCAAGGCTTAATGGCCTAGCCTAACTAGGCTAAGTGAAATGAATACTGCTGAAGTGCTGGTAAAGTGATGTGAAAAAGGCCCACTTAGGGTGGGGAAGCATGCGAGGAATAAAATGTAAAGTACGTACAAAGTGGCCTAATGTCATCGGCCGAGGTGCTGGAATTGAACATATAAAGGCCTGACGACAAAGGCCGAGGTACAGGAATTAAACAAGCAAAGGTCTGACAACATAGGCCGAGGTACAAGAAATTAAACATGCAGAGGCCTGACCACATAGGCCGAAGGTACAGGAAATGTAAACATGCAAAGGCCTGACAACATAGGCCGGAGGTACAGGAAATGTAAACATGCAAAGGCCTGACAATATAGGCCGCAGGTACAGGAAATGTAAACATGCAAAGGCCTGACAACATAGGCCAGAGGTATGGAAATTTAAACATGCAAAGGCCTGACAACATAGGCCGGAGGTATGGAAATTAAAATGCAATGGCCTGACAACATAGGCCGGAGTGCTGAATATAAAATGCAATGGCTTGACAACATAGGCCGGAGTGTTGAATTTAAAATGCAAGGCCTGACATCATAGACCGAAGGTGCAGAAATTTAAACATGCAATGGCCTGACAACATAGGCCGGAATGCTGAATTTAAAATGCAAGGCCTTACATCATAGGCCGAAGGTGCAGAAATTTAAACATGCAATGGCCTAACAACATAGGCTGGAGTGCTGAATTTAAAATGCAAGGCATGACATCGTAGGCTGAAGGTGCAGAAATTTAAACATGCAATGGCCTGACAACATAGGCCGGAGTACTGAATTTAAAATGAAAGGCTTAACATCATAGGACGAAGGTGCAAAAATTTAAACATGCAATGGCCTGACAACATAGGCTAAAGTGCTGAATTTAAAATGCATGGCCTGACATCATAGGCCGGAATACAGGAAATTTAAAATGCTAGGCCTTACAACATAGGCTGAATATGCAAGAAAGTAAAATGAAAAAGGGAGGCCTACTAGTAGCCTTGAGTGGGAAAACTTTGCAATTTTGTTCGCAGACTTCGACTTCTCGGCTTTCTTCTAGCACTGACTGTGTTCTTCAGAGTGAGCTAGATTTTGTGAGCCATTTGCTTCCTCCTTTTCTTTACAAACATATCTTTTGCGTGTGCTAATCTTTTAAGAAACAAGACCCTTTGATCAATAAGAACTTGCAATTGGAAAAGTTTCGACATAACCCTGATTTTTGAACAGCGTTAGTAATAGTAATTGTCATTCAAAATTTATGTAATTGCATTTTTCATATACATTTTGACAGAAGAAAATACAGTTGCCTATGGTAGGGAATTCACAAGATAGTCAAAATGATGTAGGGCATTTTATGACTGGATGTCTGGTGGTGTGATTTTGATTGGTTGGATGCCTTTGAGCCGATTAGTGCTAGTATTGTACTTCGGCGATGTCCGTTGTCTTGCCAACCCTGCTTCTGAAAAAGCGAAATTTTGCCCCAGTTTACCAACTTGCCCTAGACCGGTTCTGAACCTTTCGCTTTGACTATAACCAAACTTGGTTTCATTCTTCTTTTTCGAACCCCGGATATTTGCCATCTGTTGCCCCAGTATAAGACCCAAATCATTCTTTGACCACTGATTTGCCCCAGTATGGATGGAGACTAACCGTCACTCCTTTTCAATCTTCTTTACCAGAGGGAATGGTTCCTTCCTTATTCATCTTTTCGGTACCGTCTCGCCCGGATTTTTTCCTAGGCTGCCCCTACGGGTTTTCGACCTAGCGACCTTTTTCTCCTTGAATTGCCTTAACTTTTTCCTAGGCCGCCCTTGTGGGTTTTCGACCTAACAGGCTTCTTTACTGAATTGCCCTAACTTTTTCCTAGGCCGCCTTTGCGGGTTTTCGACCTAGCGGGCCTTTTTATGCTTGAATTGCCCTAATATTTGCCTAGGCCGCCCTTGCGGGTTTTCGACCTAGCGGGCTTTTGTTTGTGTGCCCTAACTTTGGCCTAGGTCATTTTGAGGATTGTCGACCTAGCGGGCTTTTTCTGCTTGAATTGCCCTGACTTTTGCCTAAGGCGCCTCCGGAGAAAGGTTTCTTAACTACATAAGGTCCCTGATAGTTCGGGGACCATTTCCCGTGTAGCGCTTTCTGCATAGGCAGCAATCTTTTGATCACCAAATCCCCCTCTTGGAACTCTTGAGGATGGACCTTTTTATCGAATGCCTTCTTCATCCTTCGCTGGTATAGTTGACCATGGCATATAGCCACTAACCTTTTCTCATCGATTAGGTTCAATTGGTCCATCCGGGCCTGGACTCACTCGACTTCTTCTAATTTTGCGTCCATCATAACTCTCAATGAAGGGATCTCCACTTCAATTGGGAGTACGGCTTCCATCCCATACACCAGTGAGAAAGGAATTGCCCAAGTAGAAGTACGGACGGAGGTCCGATATGTATGTAATGCATAAGGGAGCATTTCTTGCCATTCTCTGTATGAGAGAACCATCTTCTGAATGATCTTCTTGATATTCTTGTTGGCCGCTTCGACCGCTCCATTCATCTTCGGTCGATAGGGGGATGAATTGTGATGCTGAATCTTAAATTGGGCGCACAATTCTGACATCATTTTGTTGTTCAAATTGGAGCCGTTGTCTGTGATGAGTCTGCTGGGCAGTCCGTATCGGCATATCAGCTCTCTCTTCACAAACTTGATCACCACATTGCGAGTCACACTAGCATATGAGGCGGCTTCGACCCATTTGGTAAAGTAGTCAATGGCAACTAATATAAAACGGTGTCCATTGGATGCTTTAGGCTCGATTAGGCCAATGACATCCATCCTCCACATAGCGAATGGCCAGGGTGATGATAAGACATTCAACGATGTTGATAGCACGTGGACGTTGTCCGCATACACTTGACATTTGTGGCAGGTCTTGACGTGTTTGTAACAATCAGTCTCCATGGTCAACCAATAATATCTGGCTCTAAGAATCTTCCTCGCCATTGCGTGTCCGTTTCAGTGAGCACCGAAGGACCCTTCATGAACTTCTCCCAAAATCTTGTTGGCTTCTGCTGCGTCTACACACCTGAGCAGAACCATGTCGTGATTCCTTTTGTACAAGATTTCTCCGTTGAGGAAGAAACCTACAGCTAGTCTTCGTAAAGTCCTCTTATCATTCTCGGACGCATTGACGGGATATTCTTTGCTTTTCAGGAATTGCCGGATATCATGATACTAGGGTTTTCCATCCGATTCCACCTCCACCGCTTGACAAAATGCCGTTCTGGAGCGATGTTGGATGCGGATGAGAGGAATATCTTCTTCTCGTCCGATTTTGAACATAGATGACAATGTGGCGAGGACATCAGCCAATTGATTATCTTCTCGAGGTATATGCAAGAAGGTAACCTCTTCAAAGTGTCCAACAATTCTTGGAGGCGGAGTCTGATAGGGCACTAGCTTTGCATCTCTGGTCTCCCACTCCCCTTTGACCTGGTGGATGACCAAAGCTAAATCACCGAAGACTTCTAGGCGCTTTACATTAGCTTCGATTGCGGCTTGGATCCCTAAGATACAAGCTTCATATTCTGCCACGTTGTTTGTGCAATCGAAGGCTAGTCGGGCAGTAATAGGTATATACTATTTTTCTGGGGAGATCAGTATAACTCCTATACCATGGCCCATCATATTGGATGCACTGTCGAACAACATCATCCATCTCTCTCCCCTTATCTCCTCTTCTTCATTAAAGATTGCCATTAAGTCCTCATCAGGAAATCCTGCCTGCATGGCCTGGTAGTCGTCCAGGGGTTGTTAAGCCAAAAATTTGGCGAGCGCACTGCCTTTGACAGATTTCTACGTCATGTACAAGATATCATATTCGACAGTATTACCTGCCACATCGCAATTCGTCCTGACAATGCAGGCTTCTCAAATATATACTTTGATTCGATCCATCTCGATATCACCACAATGGTGTGACTTAAAGATATATCGCTTCGTGCGTGCGCCGCTCCATGCCAAAGCATAACAAGTTCGCTCCAAGAGGGAATATTTGGCTTCACAGCCAGAATCCTTCTGTTGCATATATTGCCCGCTTCATTTTTCTCCTGATCCATCGTGTTGACCGAGTACAACCCATTGACCGGTCCGCCACCGTCGGGAGAGAAGATCAAAGGCTCTAAAGACTCGGGGGCGGTACCAGACCGCAGGTTCTCAGAATATGATTTGATCTTCTCAAAAGCCTCTTGGCAATCCTCATCCTAACTCGTGGGTTGATTCTTGCGCAAGAGCTTAAAGATCGGCTCGCAGGTAGCTGTCAATTGAAAGATAAATCGGGAGATGTAATTGAGTCTTCCCAAGAAGCCTCGGATCTTTTTTTCAATTCTCGAAGCTGGCATATCTATGATGGCCCAGGCTTTGTCGTATCGACCAATTCCCTTTTCATCACAACAAGCTCCAATGTTTTCCCGATTTAACCCCGGCGGTGTACTTGGGTCGGGGTTCAACCGCAGTTTGAACTTCCCAGTCCTCTCGAATAGCTTTCAGAGATCTCGCTTAGGATGGTCGCCTTCCCATCCAGGACGGGTAATCATGTCGTCCATGTAGACTTCTATCTCCTTGTGAATCATGTCATGGAATACTGTTACCATAGCCCTCTGATAAGTTGCCCCGACATTTTTCAATCCGAAGGGCATAACTTTGTAACAGAAGATTCCCCAGGCCGTGATGAAGATGGTCTTTTCTCTATCTTCTTCAGCCATCTAGATCTGATTTAGCCTGAGAAACCATCCATGAATGAAAAATAGGAGAATTGTGTGGTGTTATCGACCAGCACATCGATGTGGGGAAGCAGAAAATCATCTTTTGGGCTGGCTCGATTGAGATCTCTGTAGTCTACGCACATCTGGACCTTTCCATCCTTCTTAGGGACCGGCACTATATTAGCGACCCACTCAGGGTAATTTGCAATAGCCAAGAAGCCGGCGTCAAATTGTTTCCTCAATTCCTCCCGGGTTTTCAAGGACATTTCCGGCTTCATCCTCCTTAGCTCCTATTTGACAGGTGTACACCCGGCTTTCATAGGCAGCTTGTGTTTTACTATAGAAGTATCCAAGCCCGGCATGTCTTGATAAGACCAGGCGAAGATATCACTATAGTTCTGCAGAAGTGAGACCAATTGCTCACGATTGTCTCTAGTGATAAGCGTGCCTATCTTGACTTTTTTCTTGTCCTCTTTGGTCCCCAATTTTATCAGATCCACGGGTTCCGATGGGGTTCAATTACTTTGGGATTCGCGTTCCACCAATCTCAACATCTCATCGGTGGGTTTGTATTCAAATTCTGCCTATTCATCGATCGGATCGACAATACAATTGAAATCGCCTGATACAATACTAGCACTGTCGTCACAAGGCGGTTTTTTGTTAGATTTGCGAGTTAGGGTAGGAGAAAGGAATAAGATATGTATATTTAGCATAGGGAAATATATTAGGGAAAGAAGGGGAAATATTTTTGATAATTCAACTGTACTTATCATTTATCAAAAAAATATGTACAAAATGTTTGTGTTTTGAAAAAGAATTTTGCCATGACAATTACAGAATTACATTTAAACTGAACAAAAAGTCTGGGGTAGTTCAATGATTTCCCAGTTGTCCAGTTCTTTTCCTGGAGGACAGGCCGTCACTAGATCTTTGACACTGGTCCTCCTCTCTTCGCCTACAACCGTGATTACATCGGGGTCTTCATATCTGGCACTTCGGAAGCTTCGCGAAATGTGGCATAAAGGGACCTTGCCGAATCGGGACCTCGCCTTATCCTCTTCAGTGGGCTCATATCCCAACCCATATCGCCGTCTATTCTTGTTCACCGACAACAGTCGAGACAAACCCCCGTTATTTTGCCCCAGTCTATCACCTGGCTTGAACCCGTTCTTTAACATTACCCAGTCCATCATCATTAGGGCCTTAGGGGGCCGTCTATGGTCAACCACTTCTCCCTCCCTAATAGTAGTGACATTGGTGACCTCCAAGGCTTGGAAATGAGTTTCCAACGCCTCTTCAGCAGCCTCAATGTAAGGAGGATTGGTGGGTTTGCTGACCAAATAATCCTCTTCCGCCAAGACGATAATCAGTCTATCGTCTATGATAAACTTCAACTTCTGATGTAAAGTTGAAGGGACCGCTTTGGCGGAATGAATCCAAGGCCTTCCTAACAAACAGGTGTAAGTCGGCTAAATATCCATTATTTGAAAAGTTATGTTGAAGACAATCGGGCCGACTTGGACCGGCAAATCCACTTCGTCGATAACTTCCCACCTTGACCCATCAAACGCCCTTACCACCATAGAGCTAGGCTTTATGTGGACCCCCTCATGCGGTAGCTTAGACAGCGTCAATTGAGGCATCACATTCAGAGAGGAGCCATTATCTACCAAGACTCTAGCCATAATATGGTTCATGCATTTTACCGATATATGCAATGCCTTGTTATGTCCTACACCTTCATCTGGGATCTCGCGGTCGGTGAAGGGGAGGAAGTTGTTGGCAGTTATATTGCTAGTGATTCCTTCGAATTTATCCACCGAGATGTTGTGGACTACATGGGCCTCATTTAGAATCTTTAGTAACACTCTCCGGTGGGGTTTTGAATTCATCATCAGAGCCAGCAATGATATCTTAGCGGGTATACGATTTAACTGCTCAATTACCATATACTCGCTCTGCCTTATCAGCTTCAGGAACTCGCAGGCCTCTTCATCCGAAACGACTTTCTTTATTTCCTTCTCTTCTTCTTTGGTTGCCACCTTGCGGTCTAATCTAGCTCGATTCTCTTTATTTTGGATAGTCGGTTGTCTCCTTATGTCTTCAACAGGAGTATAAATGTGACCACTCCTGGTCATCCCTCCTATTTCCGCAATATTGGTCACGTCATGTCAGGAAATTTTCAGCCTATCCTCTTCAGTTCTTCCTCCCAGCACCTCGATATCATACTTCCAAGGCACCTCTTTGTTGCTGTTATACTGGAAAGGCCCCGGTACCTTTATTGTAACAGGTCTCATCCCATCGGGTGTTGGCAAGGCCGATGATTTGGTATAGCGAATGACCAGGGGCTTGGGACGCCCTGGAAAGGATTCATTGATCATGTCTACTTCCTCCTCCGCTTCAATATAATTCACCGAGGGCCCTGCTCCTCCGTGGTTTGGTAGTGGGTTACTCCCCACACTTGGGGCATCCTTCTCGAAATTTAGCCATTTAGCATTGATCAGTTTCTGGACCCTAAATATTTTGGGATTCTATGTCTCACGCAATAGGCTCTAAATGGGGAACTAGCGGTTCACCTGCTGTTCAACATTGAGTAGTTCATATAGGTCCCCATGCTGCCTTAGCCGCCTCGGGCCTTGTGCATGAGTGGACCAAAGATCCCTCCCAAAAATAAAATCTTTTTAAATAGTAACATTTTCAAACATTCTTTTACAACGCCCTTCGAAGGTCAAGCCTTCACAAACTAGAACTACGTAAGCCTTGAATTTTCCATTCAACCGGGGAATACGTAGGAGCAGGATCAAATCCTGTCAGGCCAACCTCCGTCAAATTATTTTTCACGTTAAAGGGATCCAAACAGTTTTCAAAATCACACACTCAGTTAAGGGTGCCGTTCTTTGGAACGGGCGAGTGGAGTGCCTAACACCTTCTCCACTTGTAACCGACTCCCGAACTTTGAGTCTCATTTTCTAGTTAAGGTTTTTCCAAATTTTTCCCTTAAATAAAATTAGGTGGCGACTCCACACATATCAAATAAAATTCATTTCTCAAATTTTAGCGAGTTCGTCATCTCGTCGGAATTACCATTGCGACAATGGTTAAGGGTTCCTAGGTTCTAGCGTTTAGGGTTTATTTTTTAGGGCTTAGGTTTTAGGGTTTAAGATTCTAGGTTTAGGGTTTAGGGTTCTGAGGTTCATGGTTTAGGTTCCAAGGTTCTAGGGTTTAGGGTTTGGGGTTTAGGATTCATGGTTTAGGGTTTAAGGTTCCAGGTTCTAAGTTCAAGGCTCAGGTTCCAGGTTCTAGGTTTTAGTGTTCAAGGTTTAGAGTTTAGCTTCCAAGTTCAAGGGTTCCAGGTTCCAGGGTTCAATGTTCATGGTTCAGGGTTCCAAGGTTCCAACGTTTAGGGTTTAGGGTTTACAGTTTTGGGTTTAGGGTTTAGGGTTCACGGTTTGGGGTTTAATGTTCCAGGTTCATGGTTCCAGGTTCCTGGGTTCAGGGTTTAGTTTCCAAGTTGAAGGTTCGTGATGCAGGGTTCAAGATTCCGTGGTTCGTAGTTTAGATTCCAGTACCTGTGACTTCTAGGGCTCAGGTTCAGGGACAGTGGTTCGGTTTGTGGCCCCAAGTTGGGCGGGTTCTAGGATTAGGGTTTATGGTTTAGGTTTTAGGGTTCAGGGTTTTGGGTTCATGGCTCTAGGTTAATGTTTTAGGGTTCTAGGCTCCAGGTTCCAGGGTTCAGGGTTTAAGTTCCATGTTCTAGGGTTCAATATTTATGGTTTAGGGTTCCAAGGTTCTAGGGTTTAGTGTTCATGGTTCAAGGTTTAGGTTCAAAGTTCAAGGCTCCATGTTCCAGGTTCAAATGGTTCAAAGAGTCACTGCCTGCATTCTTCCCCGAGTTAGAGTTCAGTGGCACCAAGTACTGTGGTTGTTGTGTTTCTTGGTTCAAAGTTACACGGCTTGCTGAGGACTCTAAGTTGCAAGGTTCCAGGATATAGGCTTTACCATTTACGTTTTAGGGTTACGTTTCATGGTTTAGGGTTTATCGTGAGACCACCGATTGCTGCCAACAACTTTGAAATCAAACCGGCACTACTCCGTCTAGTGCAACAAGACCAGTTTGGAGGAAGTGAAGTGGAAGACCCGAATCTCCACCTTTCAAGCTTTCTCCAAATATGTGACACAATCAAGATGAATGATGCTTCATTTAAGCGATCGATCGAGACTATTCCCATTTTCCTTAAGAGATCGTGCCAAGTATTGGTTGCAAACCCAACCAAGAAGAAGTATCACCACCTGGGAGGAATTGGTATCCAAATTCCTCATGAAGTACTTCCCACCCTCAAAATACAACAAGCTAAGAGGGGAGATCTCTTGTTTCGGTCAAAAGGAAGGAGAATCACTCTATGAGGCTTGGGAGTGATTCAAGGAGCTTTTACGGAAGTGTCCACATCATTGCTTCTCCGATGTTCATCAAATTCATATTTTCAACAATGGAGTCAAGCCTGCCACGAGACTCATCATAGATGCCTCAGCAGGAGGATCTCTGAATACTAAAACTGCAGAGGAGGCCATGGAGCTGATTGAAATAATGGCTTCCAATGAGTACCAATCACCAACTCGATAGTTCTCCCAAGAGAGGTGTGCTGGGAGTTGGACACGCAACCGCAATACTTGCTCGAACAAGCCGATCTCACAAAGAGCGGAAGCTTTGACAAAACAAACACAAAGTCTTCAACGAGAAGTCCTCAACCAGCACAAGTCCTGAAATGTGACTTTTGTGGGGGTGAACATGAAAACGGATGCTGTGACACAAACATAACAGGAACCTCCAGCCAGGAGCAAGTGCGCTATATGGGCCAACCACAAAGGCCTAAGAATCCTCCTTACTCTAACTCTTACAATTCTAATTTCAGGAACCAGAACAACTCTAGAGGAACTGACAAGATGCGCACAACAACAAATTTCTACCCAATAGTAGACAAACCAACCACAGACAACTCGTGCAGACTTGGGGAATATACTCAGCCAGTTCATGCAAGCCACTCAAGCATCCATCAAGAACTTGGAGAATCAAGTAGGACAGCTGTCCAAACAACTCATAAAAAGAAATACTGGGAGTTTTCCCAGTGACACAACAGTGAATCCCAAGGAGCAGTGCAATGCCATCACAACAAGGAGTGGGAAGATGATAGAACCGAGGCTACCCAAATTACCAAAGATAAAAAAACGTAATCATACAAAACCAATGATGTGTTGATCCAATCCAGCACCACTATCTAGAACTGGAAATTAGTAAATGCAACTCGAGGAGAACCAAAGAATTTACCCACAACCAACATTTAAGGAAGAACAAGAAAGAATTCCATGACAAAGCTGAGAAAAAGCAAAAAGCAATTATTTGAGGAGGCCGTGGCCAATGGGGAAAAGGCTATGTTGGCAACGCCAAATGTCCCATTTCCTCAAAGGCTGAAGAAACAGTAGGAAGAGAGAAAGTTCTCTAGATTCCTGGATATATTCAGGAAACTGTAAATTAACATACCACTAGCTGAAGCACTGGAAGAAATTCCCTCGTACGCGAAATTCATGAAGGAGTTGTTGTCCAAAAAGAGGAAGCTTAAGGAGGATGAAACCGTAGCTCTTACTGAAGAGTGCAGTGCCATCATTCAAAGGAAGCTGGCTCAAAAGCTGAAAGATCCAGGATCTTTTGCAATTCCCTGCACCATTAGGAATTTGCAGATTGGAAAGGCATTATGTGACTTAGGAGCTAGCATCAACTTGATGCCCCTTCCCATAATGAAGAAACTGGAAATAGAGGAAGTGAAGCCTACCATGATGTGCCTTCAACTAGCTGATAGGTCAATCAAATATCCATATGGTGTGGTAGAAGACCTCCTGGTCAAGGTAGACAGATTCATATTCCCAGCTGACTTTGTGGTGTTGGACATGGAGCAAGATGCTGAAATTCCATTGATCCTAGGAAGATCGTTCCTTGCTACAGGACGAACGCTTATTGATGTGCAGCAAGGGCAACTGATGCTGAGAGTGCAGGATGAAAAGGTGACGTTCAATGTGTTTGAAGCTATGAAGCATCCTGCTGAACAGCCACATTGCATGAGGATGGACACATTGGCAATGCTGCCAGTAACCGCGTTGGCAACGCCACTGTCAATCCCTCTTGAAAAATAGGACAGTGAGTCCATTCTTGAAGGAGTACTCTGGCAATCCGAAGGCCTGAGCCAGGAGAGGGAAAAAGAAAGCCAAGATGTGGAAGAATGCATAGCCACACTTGAAGCCAATCCTCCCATGAAGTCAAGTTCACAACCCTCCGAAGGTTTGCCAAAGGAAGAAGGAAAAGTGGACAGCCCACAGAAAAAACTGAAGCAGCTTCTATCTCACCTCCGTTTATATTCTTTGGGAAAAGAACACGTTTCCAGTAATTGTGAGAAACTCCCTCAATGAACAAGAAGAGGAGAAATTGTTGAGGATTCTAAGAGCTCACAAGTCTGCCATTGGATGGACTATTTTAGATTTAAAAGGAATAAGTCCTTCCTTCTGCATGCACAAGATCCTAATGGAGGAAGATTTTAAACTCAGAGGCAAACTTCAAAGAAGGCTTAATCCAACCATGAAAGAGGTTGTGAAGAAAGAGGTCCTCAAACTATCTGGATGCAGTATCATCTACCAATCTCCGATAGCTCTTGGGTCAGCCTACCAGGTTGTGCCTAAGAAAGGAGGATAACGGATCCCTAATGAGAAGAACGAACTTATTCCTACAAGGACAGTGACTGGTTGGCGTATGTGCATAGATTACAGGAGACTTAATGAGTCCACCAGAAAAGATCACTTCCCTCTTCCATTCATGGACCAGATGCTGGAGAGACTAGCTGGGCATGCCTACTATCAAGTTTTTTTCTGGATTGCATTCTCAGGTTGCAACCAGATCGTGATAGACCCTAAGGACCAAGAGAAAACTGCCTTCACGTGTCCTTATGGAATATTTGCATATCGCCGGATGCCTTTCGGGTTGTGTAATGCACCTGCCACATTTCAAAGGTGCATGTTAGCCATCTTCTCTGACATGGTGGAGAACTTTATTGAAGTCTTCATCGATGACTTCTCAGTGTTTGGCTCTGATTATGACAATTGTCTAAGTAACCTGTCTTGTGTGCTGAAACGATGCGAGGAAACCAACTTAGTGCTGAATTGGGAGAAATGTTACTTTATGGTGCAAGAAGGCATTGTGTTGGGACACAAGGTCTCATCAAGGGGTGTAGAAGTTGATAAAGCCAAGGTTGAAGCCATTGAGAGACTTCCTCCTCCTGTAAATGAGAAAGGAGTGAGAAGTTTCCTTGGGCATGCTGGATTCTATAGGAGATTCATCAAGGACTTCTCCAAAATATCTAAACCATTATGTGACCTATTGATGAAAGACGCTGAATTCAGATTTGATGATGCATGTTTGAAGGCGTTCAACATACTCAAAGAACGGCTTACCACAGCACCTATACTTGCAGCCCCCGACTGGAGTCTCCCATTTGAACTCATGTGTGAGGCAAGTGATTTTGCTGTAGGTGCTGTGTTAGTACAGCGGAAGGACAAGAAACTACACGTCATATACTACGCTAGCAAGGTGCTGAATAGTGCACAGTTGAACTACACAACAACTGAAAAAAAGCTGCTAGCCGTTGTCTACGCTTTTGACAAGTTCAGGTCATATTTAATTGGTGCTAAGGTAATTGTGTATACTGACCATGCTGCTTTGAAACATTTGCTGTCAAAATAGGAGGCAAAACCGAGGTAATTGTGCATCTGCAGCATGCTGCCATGATCATGACTTTCTCTTCGTCCTCTGTTTTGTTCTTCTTCATTATGTGTAACTGAGCCCCTGTTGGGGAAGGATGAATCCTTAACTGATCTTATGTAACCTAGATTTTGCATTTATTTAAGATTGTTTTCCTTTAACGTTGATTATTCATCTCTTTGCTTAATGCTTTTATGACTTGGCCACTTATAAATTGGATCTAAATTCTTCTTCGCAATTGGGAAATTGGTTTAAGAATTGGAACTGGGATTGAATAACACAATTGTGAAGGCTCTAGGGATAGTGGTTTGCAATTGTGAGATCGTTTGAATTCTTGAACTTAAGGCTCACATAAAATTAGGAATTGCTAAGGGATTAGAATTCCTAATTTGAGTGAAGAATTGATGAGTCAAGGGATTGACCTTCAATCAATAATTGTGAATTCGATCTTCAACCATATTTTATCTTGAATATACGTAATGATCAAAGGTTACATAGGGGAAGTTTTGGTTAAATCCAACCCTAACATCTTCCATAATTTGAATTCTTACACATTTATATTAGTTGTTGAGTGTTTGACAGTTTAGATATTAATTTGAAGTATTCTTTGCATACTGGACAGAGTTCCAGATTTGTGACAAATTCTGTGAATTCTTGTTAAGTTCTGTTTGCGTTGCCTACGCGCTTAAATTTGCGTTGCCTACGTGACCCCATAACTGAGTTCAATTAGTGGACTAGTAGGAATTCAGTATTTGAACCAAATCCCTGTGGAGACGATACTCTACTCATTCTTTACTTCATAAAATGATAAGGTGCACTTGCCTTCATACGTTTTTACACCAACACCGACCCTAATCGCCCTACCACCGCACAACCCGTATATCAGCCAACCACCACGTCACCTAGCTACCAAACACCATACCAACCACAATTCCCAGCACACCCACACATGGTAGCCACGACCCAACCTACGTACCAACCAACCTACAACCCACCTACTCAATTTCAGCCAAACACTACCTTCATAACTCCATCTTCCCAAACATTCCCTCAACAACAACCACCAAAGCCATGGAACCAAAACACCAACCCTAACCCACCCCAACAAAAAACCAACAACAACCAAAGAAAAATGGTTCAATTTGACCCAATTCGGATGGGTTATTTGGAGTTGTTTCCCCGTTTAATTCAAAACTCCTTAATTGCACTAGTTCCCACGAAGCCACTAGAACCCCCAAACCTGAAGTGGTACAATCCTGAGGCTAAGTGTGATTACCATGGGAACGGTGGGGCATTCTATTGAAAATTGTCTGGCATTGAAACATAGGGTCCAGAAGTTGATCAATGCCAAATGGCTAAACTTTGAAAAGGATGCACCAAACGTGGGGAGTAACCCACTGCCAAACCACGGAGGAGCGGGGCCCTCGGTCAATTGTATTGGGGTAGAAGAGGAGGTAGACATGATCAATGAATCTTTTCCTAGGCCTCCTAAGCCCCTGGTCATTCGCTATACTGAGCCATCGGCCTTGCCTATGCCCGATGGGGTGAGACCAATCACAACAAAGGTGCCGGGACCCTTCCAGTACAACAGCAACAAGGAGGTACCGTGGAAGTATAACGTCGAGGTACTGGGAGGGAGAACTGAAGAGGATAGGATGGAAAATTCCTCACTCGATGTGACCAATATAGCCGGAATAGGAGGAATGACCAGAAGTGGTCGCATTTATGCTCCTGCCGAGGACACAAGGAAACAACCAGCTACCCAAGACAAGGAGAATTGGGCTAGGCTAGAGCCCGAGAGGGGCAACAAAGAAGATGAGAAGGAAATAAAGAAGGCTGTTTCGGACGAAGAGGCTTGCGAGTTCCTGAATTTGATAAGGCAAAGCGAGTATATGGTAATTGAGCAGTTAAACCGTATACCTGCCAAAATATCGTTGCCGGCTCTGATGATGAACTCGGAACCCCACCGGAAGGTGTTGCTGAAGATTCTGAACGAAGCCCATGTAGTCCACAACATCTCGGTGGATAAATTCGAAGGAATTGCCAACAATATAATTGCCAACAACTTTATAACCTTTGCCGACCGTGAGATCCCAAAGGAAGGGGCGAGACATAACAAGGCATTGCATATATCAGTGAAATGCATAGACAATATTCAAGCCATAGTCTTGAAAGATAATGGCTCCTCTCTGAATGTGATGCCTCAATTGACACTGGCTAAGCTGCCGCATGAGGGGGTCCATATAAAGCCTAGCTATATGGTGGTAAGAGCATTCGATGGATCAAGGCGGGAAGTTATCGGTGAAGTGGATCTGCTAGTCCAAATTGGCCCGATCATCTTCAACATAACTTTCCAAATAATGGATATTCAGCTGGCCTACAGTTGTCTGTTAGGAAGGCCTTGGATTCATTCCGCCAAAGCGGTCCCTTCAACTTTACATCAAAAGTTGAAGTTTATCCTAGACGACAGATTGATCATCGTCTCGGTGGAAGAGGATTATTTGGTCAGCAAACCCACCAATCCTCCTTACATTGAGGCTGCTGAAGAGGCTCTAAAAACACATTTCCAAGCCTTGGAGGTTGCTAATGTCACTACCATTAAGGAAGGCGAAGTGGTTGACCATGGGCTGCCACCTAAGGCTCTAATGATGATGGCTCGAGTAATGTTGAAGAACGGGTTCAAGCCAGGTGATAGACTGGGGAAAAATAATGGCGGTTTGTCTCGGCCGCTATTGGTGAACAAAAACAGGCGGCGATATGGATTGGGATATGAGCCCACTAAAAAAGGATAAGGCGAGCCCCGGTTCGGCAAGGTCCCTCTGTGCCACATTTTGCAAAGCTTCCGAAGTGCCGGATATGAAGACCCTGATACAGTCGCGGCCATAGACGAAGAGAGGAGGATAAGCATTAAAGATCTAGTGATGGTCTGTCCTCCAGGAAAAGAACTAAACAACTGGGAAATTATCGAACTACCCCTGACTTTTAGTTCAGTTCAAATGTAATTCTATAATTGTCATGGCAAAATTCTTTTTAAAACACAAACATTTTATACATATTTGTTTTGATAAATGATAAATACAGTTGCATTATCCAAAATATTTCCTCCTTTTCTTTCCCTAATTTATTTCCCTCTGCTAAATATACTTATCTTATTTCTTCGTCTTGTCCCCAATGCGCAGATCTGACCTAAAACCGCCTTGCGACGACAATGCTAGTATTGTATCAGGCGATTTCAATTGTAATGTCGACCCAACCAATGAAGAGGCAGAATTCGAATGTGAACCCACCAATGAGATGTTGAGATTGGTGGAACGCGAATCCAAAGTAATAGAACCCTATCAAGAACCTGTGGATCTGATAAACTTTGGGACTGAGGAAAACAAAAGAGAGGTCAAGATAGGCATGCTTATCATTGAAGACAATAGTGAGCAATTGGTCTCACTCCTACGGGACTATAGTGATATCTTCGCCTGGTCTTATCAAGACATGCCAGGCCTAGATACCTCTATAGTAGAGCACAAGCTGCCTATGAAAGCTGGATGTACGCCAGTCAAGCAGAAGCTGAGAAGAATGAAATCGGAGATGTCCCTGAAAATCCGGGAGGAAGTAAGAAAATAGTTTGACGCCGGCTTCTTGGCTGTTGCAAATTACCCCGAGTGGGTCGCTAACATAGTACCGATCCCCAAGAAGGATGGAAAGGTCCAGATGTGCGTAGACTACAGAGATCTCAATCGAGCCCGCCCGAAGGACGATTTTCCACTTCCCCATATCGATGTGCTGGTCGATAACACTGCACAGTTCTCCTATTTCTCATTCATGGATGGTTTCTTAGGATATAATCAGATCAAGATGGCTGAGGAGGATAGAGAAAGGACCACCTTCATTACGGCCTCGGGAACCTTTTGTTACAAAGTTATGCCCTTCGGATTGAAAAATGTTGGGGCAACCTATCAGAGGGCTATGGTAACATTATTCCATGACATGATTCACAAGGAGATAGAAGTCCACGTGGATGACATGATTTCCAAGTCCCGGACAGAAGACGACCATCTCACAGACCTCCGAAAGTTGTTTGAAAGGCTTCGGAAGTTCAAGCTGCGGCTAAACCCAGCCAAATGTACCTTCGGGGTCAAGTCAGGGAAACTGTTAGATTTCATCGTTAGTGAAAGGGGTATCGAGGTCGACCCTGACAAAGCTCGAGTGATCATAGATATGCCAGCTCCAAAGACTGAAAAGGAGATCCAAGGCTTCTTAGGAAGACTTAATTACATCTCCCGGTTTATCTCCCAGTTAACAGCTACATGTGAGCCAATCTTTAAGCTATTGCGCAAGAATCGACCCATGAGTTAGGATGAGGATTGCCAAGAAGCTTTTGAAAAGATCAAATCCTACTTACAGAACTCGCCGGTCCTGGTATCGTCAGTCCCTGGGAGGCCGTTGATATTGTATCTGACGGTGACGAACCAGTCAATGGGTTGTGTGCTCGGTCAACACGATGAATCTGGGAGGAAGGAGCAGGCAATATATTACCTGAGCAAGAAGTTTACGAGCTGTGAAGCCAGATATTCTCTCCTGAAGAGAACTTGCTGTGCTTTGGCATGGGCGGCCCACCGCCTAAGACAATATATGCTAAGTCACACCACGTGGCTTATATCCAGGATGGATCCGATCAAGTATATATTCGAGAAGCCTGCATTGTCAGGACGAATTGTGAAGTGGCAGGTTATGCTTTCGGAATATGATATCCTGTATGTCATGCAGAAATCTGTCAAGGGCAGTGCGCTCGCTGAATATTTGGCCCAACAGCCTCTTAATGATTACCGGGCCATGCAACCACAGTTTCCCGATGAGGATTTGATGGCAATCTTTGGTGAAGAAGAGAAGACAGAGGGAGAGAAATGGACAATGTTGTTTGATGGCACGTCCAACATGATGGGCCATGGTATAGGAGTTATACTGATTTCCCCAGAAAAACGGTATATACCTATTACCACCCGACTGGCCTTCGATTGCACAAATAATATGTCGAAATATAAAGCTTGTATCTTGGGGATCAAGCTGCAAACCGAAGCTAACATGAAGTGCTTGGAGGTCTTTGGAGATTCGGCCTTGGTTATCCACCAGGTCAGAGGAGAGTGGGAGACCAGAGACGCAAAGTTAGTGCCCTATCAAGCTTGCCTCCAGGAATTGTGGGAACAGTTTGTAGAGGTCACCTTCTCGCATATACCTCGAGAAGACAATCAGTTGGCTGATGCCCTAGCCACATTATCATCTATGTTCGAAATCGGGCGAGAAGATGATATGCCTCTCACCCGCATCCAACATCGCTCCAGACCGGCATTTTGTCAAGCAGTGGAGGTAGAACCAGACAGGAAGCCTTGGTATCATGACATCCGCAATTCTTGACAAATAAAGAGTACTCTGCCGACGCGTCCGAAAATGACAAGAGGACCCTACGAAGACTGGCTGCAGGTTTCTTCCTCAACGGAGAAATCCTATATAAAAGAAATCATGATATGGTTCTGCTCAAGTGCGTAGATGCGGCAGAACTGACAAAATCCTAATGGATGTTCATGAAGGGTCCTTCGGTGCTCACGCCAACGGACATGCTATGGCATGGAAGATTCTTAGAGCTGGGTATTATTGGCTAACCATGGATGATGACTGCTACAAACATGTCAAGACCTGCTACAAGTGCCAGGTATACGCGGACAATGTCCACGTGCCGTCAACGTCATTGAATGTCTTGGTCATCGCCCTGCCATTTGCTCTATGGGGGATGGATGTCATCGGTCCGATCGAACCCAAAGCGTCTAATGGACACCATTTCATATTAGTTTCCATTGACTATTTCACCAAATGGGTTGAGGTCGCTTCATATGCTAGTGTAACTCGCAATGTAGTGGTCAAATTCATGAAGAGGGAGCTGATATGCTGATACAGACTGCCTAGCAGGCTCATCACAGACAATGGCTCCAACTTGAACAATAAGATGATGTCGGAGTTGTGTGGCCAATTCAAGATCCAACACCACAATTCATCCCCATACCGACCAAAGATGAATGGAGCGGTCGAAGCGGCCAACAAGAATATCAAAAAGATCATCCAAAAGATGGTGCTCTTGTACAAAGAATGGCACGAAATGCTCCCTTACGCATTACATGCATATCGGACCTCTGTCCGCACCTTCTTGGGGCAACGCCATTCTCACTGGTGTATGGGATGGAAGCCGTACTCCCGATCGAAGTGGAGATCCCTTCATTGAGAGTCTTGATGGATGCTAAATTGGAAGAAGCCGAATGGGTCCAAACTCGGATGGACCAATTGAACTTAATCGAAGAGAAAAGGTTGGCGGCGATATGCCATGGCTAACTATACCAAAGAAGAATGAAGAAAGCATTCGATAAAAAGGTTCATCCTCCGGAGTTCCAGGAAGGAGATTTGGTGATCAAAAGGTTTTCGCCTACGCAGAAAGCGCTGCACGGGAAATGGTCTCCGAATTATTATGGACCTTATGTAGTTAAGAAGGCTTTCTCCGAAGGCGCCTTGACCCTGGCCCCCATGGACGGGAAAGACTTGCCTAGCCCTGTCAACTTGGATGCCGTCAAGAGGTATTATGCTTAAAACAAAAAGGCCCGCTAGGTCGAAAACCAGCAAGGGCAGCCTAGGAAAAAGTTAGGGCAATTCAAGCATCAAAAAGCCCACTAGGCCAAAAACCCGCAAGGGCGGCCTAGGCAAAAGTTAGGGCGATTCAAACATAAAAAATCCCGCTAGGTCGAAAACCCGCAAGGGCAGCCTAGACAAAAGTTAGGGCAACTCAAGCATAGAAAGGGCCGCTAGGTCGAAAACCCGAAAGGGCGGCCTAGGGAAAAGTTAGGGCGATTCAAGCAGAAAAAAGCCCGTTAGTCGAAATCTTGTGAAAGCGACCTAGGCTAAAATCAGGGCAAAATGGCACCGATAAAAATAAAGGATGAGTCGCTGGAGTCGATCCCTCCAGTTAAGAAAGCTAAAAAGAGCGATAGGCAGTCTCTGTTCATACTGGGGCAAATCAGTGGTCGAATGATGATCTGGTGGGGTTCTGAAAAGCGATAACAGAATCAAGCTCGGTTGCGATTAAAACGAAAGATTCAAGACTGGTCTGGGGCAAGTCGAATAAACTGGGGCAAAATTTTGTCTTTCAAAAGCTTGGGTTGACGGGCATGCAGACATCACCGAAGTACAATAGTAGCACTAATCGTCTCAAAGGCATCCCACCTACCAAATCATGCCACCAAACAGTTAGCCATAAAATGCCCTCCATCGTTTTGACTATCTTGTGAAACTGTATTTTCTTCTCTCAAAATGTATATGAAAATGCAATTACTCAAATTTTGAATGACAATTACTATTACTAATGCTGTTGAAGAATCAGGGTTATATCGAAGCTTTCCTAAAGGCAAGTTCTTACTGATTAAAGGGTCTTCTTTCTTAAAAGATTGGCACACGCAAAAGATATGTCAGTAAAGTAAAGTTGGAAGCAAAAAGCTCAGGGATTCTATCTCACTTTGAGGAACATATTCAGTGCTAGAAGTAAGCCAGGAAATCAAAGTTTGCAAACAAAATCACAAAGTTTACCTACATTCCGGCCTATGTTGTCATGCCTCATTTAGTTAACATTTCTGCACCTTGGCCAATGTTGTCAGGGCTCATAAAGTTTACTTTTCTGCACCTTGGCCTATGTTGTCAGGCCTCATCAAGTTTACATTTCTCCACTCTAGCCAATGTTGTCAGGCCTCATTTAGTTTACTTTTCTGCACATTGGCCTATGTTGTCAACCCTCATTTAGTTTACTTTTCTGCACCTTGGCCTATGATGTCAGGCCTCATCAAGTTTACTTTTCTGCACTCCGGCCTATGTTGTCAGGCCTCATTTAGTTTACTTTTCTGCACATTGGCCTATGTTGTCAAGCGTCATTTAGTTTACTTTTCTGCACCTTGGCCTATGATGTCAAGCCTCATCAAGTTTACTTTTCTGCACTCCGGCCTATGTTGTCAAGCCTCATTTAGTTTACTTTTCTGCACCTTGGCCTATGATGTCAAGCCTGATCGAGTTTACCTTTCTGCACTCCGGCCTATGTTGTCAGGCCTCATTTAGTTTACTTTACTGCACCTTGGCCTATGTTGTCAAGCCTCATCTAGTTTACGTTTCTGCAACTTGTCCTATGTTGTCAGGCCTAGTTTAGTTTAATTTTCAGCACCTTAGCCTATGTTGTCAGGCCTCATCAAGTTTACTTTTCTGCACCTCGGCCTATGTTGTTAGGCCTCATCAAGTTTACTCTTCTGCACCTTGACCTATGTTGAAAGGCCTCATTTAGTTTACTTTTCTACACCTTGGCCTATGTTGTCAGGCCTCATCAAGTTTACTTTTCTTCACTCTGAACCTATGTTGTCGGTCTCATTTAGTTTACTTTTCTGCACTTTAGCGTATGTTGTCAGGCCCCATCAAGTTTACTTTTTTGCGCCTTGGCCTATGTTGTCAGGCTTCTTATAGTATAATTTTCAGCACCTTGGGCAAAGTTGTCAAGCGTCATGAAGTTCACTTTTCTACACCTTGGCCTATGTTGTCAGGCGCCATGAAGTTTACTTTTCTGCACTCCGACGTATGTTCTCAGGCCTCATTTAGTTTACTTTTCTACACTTTCGCCTATCTTGTCAGCATTCATCAAGTTTACTTTTCTGCACATTGGCGTATGTTGTCAGGCCACATTTAGTTTACTTTTCTGCACCTTGGCCTATGTAGTAAGGCCTCATCAAGTTTTCATTTCTGTACTTCTGCCTTTGTTGTCAGGTCTAATTTAGTTTACTTTTCTGCAACTTGGCCTATGTTGTCAGGCCTCATTTAGTTTACTTTTCTACACCTTGGCCTATGTGTTCAGGCCTCATCAAGTTTACTTTTCTGCACCTTGGCCTATGTTGTCAGCCTTATGAAGTTTACTTTTCTCCACTCTGGCCTATGTTGTCCGGCCTCATTTAGTTTACTTTTCTGCACATTGTCCTATGTTGTCAGGCCTCATTTAGTTTACTTTTCTGCACCTTGGCCTATGTAGTAAGGCCTCATCAAGTTTACATTTCTGTACTTCTGCCTTTGTTGTCAGGTCTCATTTAGTTTACTTTTCTGCAACTTGACCTATGTTGTCAGGCCTCATTTAGTTTACTTTTCTGCACCTTGGCCTATGTGTTCAGGCCTCATCAAGTTTACTTTTCTCCACTCCGGCCTATGTTGTCCGGCCTCATTTAGTTTACTTTTCTGCACATTGTCCTATGTTGTCAGGCCTCATTTAGTTTACTTTTCTGCACCTTGGCCTATGTAGTAAGGCCTCATCAAGTTTACATTTCTGTACTTCTGCCTTTGTTGTCCGGCCTCATTTAGTTTACTTTTCTGCACATTGTCCTATGTTGTCAGGCCTCATTTAGTTTACTTTTTTGCATGTTGGCCTATGTTGTCAGGCCTCATCAAGTTTACTTTTCTGCACTCCGGCCTATGTTGTCAGGCTTCATTTTGTGTACTTTTGTGCACTTTGGCCTATGTTGTCAGGCCTCTTTTAGTTTAATTTTTTGCACCTTGTCCTATGTTGTCAGGCCTCCACAGGTTTACTTTTCTGCACCTCAGCCTATGTTGTCAGGCCTCTTCATGTTTACTTTTCTGAACCTTGGCCTATGTTGTCAGGCCTCATTTAATTTACTTTTCTGCACCTTGGCCTATGTTGTCAGGCCTCATCAAGTTTACTTTTCTGTACCTTGGCCTGTGTTGTCAGGCCTCATTGAGTTTAATTTTCAACACTTCGGCATATTTTGTAAAGCCTCATTTAGTTTACTTTTCTATACCTTGGCCTATGTTGTGGGGCCCTACCAAGTTTACTTTTCTGCACTCCGGCCTATGTTGTCAGGCCTTATTTAGTTTACTTTTCTGCACCTTGGCCTATGTTGTCAAGCCTTATTTAGTTTACTTTTCTGCACCTTGGCCTATGTTGTCAGGCCTCATCAAGTTTACTTTTCTGCACTCCGACCTATGTTGTCAGGCCTCATTTCGTTTAGTTTTCTACACCTGGGCCTATGTTGTCAGGCCTCTTTTAGTTTAATTTTTAGCACCTTCGCCTCTGTTGTCAGGCCTCATCAAGTTTACTATTGTGCACCTCGGCCTATATTGTCAGGCCTCATCAAGTTTACCTTTCTGCACCTTGGCCTTTGTTGTCAGGCCTCATTTAGTTTACTTTTCTGCACATTGGCCTATGTTGTCAGACCTCATTTAGTTTACTTTTCTACACCTTGCCCTATGTTATCAGGGCTAATCAAGTTTACTTTTCTGCTCTACGACCTATGTTGTCAGGCCTCATTTCGTTTACTTTTCTGCACCTTGGAGTATGTTGTCAGGCTGCATATAGTTTACTTTTCTGTACCTTAGCGTATGTTGTGAGGCCTCACGAAATTTACTTTTCTGCACCTCAGCCTATGTTGTCGGGCGCTTCAAGTTTACTTTTCTGCACCTTGGCCTATGTTTTCAGGCGTCATTTAGTTTACTTTTCTGCACCTTGGCCTATGTTGTAAGGCCTCATCATGTTTACATTTCTGTACTCCTGCCTTTGTTGTTAGGTCTCATTTAGTTTACTTTTCTACACCTTAGCCTATGTTGTCAGGCCTCATCAAGTTTACTTTTCTGCGCCTTAGCCTATGTTGTCAGGCCTCTTATAGTATAATTTTCAGCCCCTTGGCCTATGTTGTCAGGCCACATCAAGTTTACTTTTGTGCACCTCGTACTATGCTCTCAAGCCTCACCAAGTTTACTTTACTGCACCTTGGCCTATCTTGTCAGGCCTTATTTAGTTTACTTTTCTGCACATTGGCCTATGTTGTCAGACCTCATTTAGTTTAGTTTTTTGCACGTTGGCCTATGTTGTAAGGCCTCATCAAGTTTACTTTTCTGCACTCCGGCCTATGTTGTCAGGCTTCATTTTCTGTACTTTTGTGCACCTTGGCCTATGTTGTCAGGCCTCTTTTAGTTTAATTTTTTGCACCTTGTCCAATGTTGTGAGGCCTCAACAGGTTTACTTTTCTGCACCTCGGCCTATGTTGTCAGGCCTCTTCAAGTTTACTTTTCTGCACCTTGGCCTATGTTGTCAGGCCTCATTTAGTTTACTTTTTTGCACCTTGGCCTATGTTGTCAGACCACATCTAGTTAACTTTTCTGCACCTTGGCCTATGTTGTCAGGCCTTATCAAGTTTACTTTTCTGCACTCCGGCCTGTTTTGTAAGAACTCATTTAGTTTACGTTTCTACACATTGGCCTATGTTGTCAGACCTCATTTAGTTTACTTTTCTACACCTTGGCCTATGTTGTCAGGCCGCATCAAGTTTACTTTTCTGCACTCCGACCTATGTTGTCATGCCTCATTTCGTTTACTTTTCTGCACCTTGGAGTATGTTGTCAGGCTGCATATAGTTTACTTTTCTGTACCTTAGCGTATGTTGTGAGGCCTCACGAAATTTACTTTTCTGCACCTCAGCCTATGTTGTCGGGAGCTTCAAGTTTACTTTTCTGCACCTTGGCCTATGTTTTCAGGCGTCATTTAGTTTACTTTTCTGCACCTTAGCCTATGTTGTGAGGCCTCAATTAGTTTACTTTTCTGCACCTTGGCCTATGTTATCAGGACTCATTTAGTTTAATTTTCAAACTCATGGCTTACATTGTCGCCTTATCGGGTATTTTTCACTCCTTTGGCCTGCATTTGTCGAACTCATTTGGTTTACGTTTCTACACATTGGCCTATGTTGTCAGACCACATTTAGTTTACTTTTCTACATCTTGGCCTATGTTGTCAGGCCTTATCAAGTTTAATTTTCTGCACTCCGGCCTGTGTTGTCAGGACTCATTAAGTTTACGTTTCTGCACATTGGCCTATGTTATCAGTCCTCATCCAGTTTTCTTTTCCGCACCTTGGCCTATGTTGTCAGGCCTCATTTAGTTTAATTTTCATCACCTTGGCCTATGTTGTCAGGCCTCATGAAGTTTACTTTTCTACACATTGGCGTATGTTGTCAGGCCTCCTGAAGTTTACTTTTCTCCACCATGGCGTATGTTCTCAGGCCTCATGTAGTTTAATTTTCAGCACCTTGGCCTATGTTGTCAGCCCTCATTAAGATTAATTTTCTGCACCCTATGTTCTCATCACTCATCATGTTTACTTTTCTGCACCTTGGCCAATGTGGTCAGGCCTAATCAAGTTTACTTTTCTGCTCTACGACCTATGTTGTCAAGGCTCATTTAGATTACTTTTCTGCATCTTGGCCTACGTTGTCAAGCCTCATATAGTTTACTACTTTTCTACCCCTTGACCTATGTTGTCAGGCCTCATCAAGTTTACTTTTCTCCAATGCGGCCTATTTTGTCGGACCTCATTCAATTTACTTTTCTGTACATTGGCCTATGTTGTCAGGCCTTATTTAGTTTACTTTTCTGCACCTTGGCCTATGTTGTCAGGCCTCATCAAGTTTATTTTTCTGTACTCCGGCCTATGATGTCAGGTCTCATTTAGTGTACTTTTCTTCACCTTGGCCTATGTTGTCAGGCCTCATCAAGTTTACTTTTCTACGCCTTGGCCTATGTTGTCAGGCCTCTTATAGTATAATTTTCAACAACTTGGCCTATGTTGTCACGCCTCATCAAGTTTACTTTTCTGCACCTTGGCCTATGTTGTCAGGCCTCATCAAGTTTACTTTTCTGCACTCCGGCCTATGTTGTCAGGCCTCATTTTGTTTAGTTTTCTGCACCTTGGCCTATGTTTTCAGGCCTCATAACGTTTACTTTTCTGTACCTTGGCCTGTGTTGTCAGGCTTCTTTCAGTTTAATTTTTAGCACCTTGGCGTATGTTGTCAGGCCTCATGAAATTTACTTTTCTGCACGTCAGCCTATGTTGTCAGGCCTCATTTAATTTACTTTTCTGCACTGTGGCCTATGTTATCAAGCCTCATCCAGTTTACTTTTCCGCACCTTGGCCTATGTTGTCAAGCCTCATTTAGTTTAATTTTTAGCACCTTGGCCTATGTTGTAAGGCCTCATCACGTTTACCTTTCTACACCTTGGCGGATGTTGTCAGGCCTCATCCAGTTTACTTTTCCGCAGCTTGGCCTATGTTGTCCGGCCTCATTTAGTTTACTTTTCTGCACCTTGGCCTATGTTGTCAGGCCTCATTTTGTTTACTTTTCTGCACCTTGGCCTATGTTGCCAGGCGTTATCAAGTTTACTTTTCTCCACTCTGGCCTATGTTGTCAGTCCTCATTTAGTATACTTTTCTGCACATATGCCTATGTGGTTAGACATCATTTAGTTTACTTTTCTGCACCTTGGCCTATGTTTTAAGGCCTCACCAAGTTTACTTTTCTACACTCTGGCCTATGTTGTCAGGTCTCATTTAGTTTACTTTTCTGCACCTTGGCCTATGTTGTCAGGCCTCATCAAGTTTACTTTTCTGCACGTCGGCCTATGTTGTTAGGCCTCATAGAGTTTACTTTTCTACAGCTTGGCCTATGTTGTCAGACCACATTTAGTTTACTTTTATGCAGCTTTACCTATGTTTTTAGGCCTCATCAAGTTTACTTTTCTGCACCTTGGCCTATATTGTCAGGCCTTATTTAGTTGAATTTTCAGCACTCCGACATTTGTTGTCAGGCCTCATTTAGTTTACTTTTCTACTACTTGGCCTATGTTGTCAGGCGTTATAAGTTTACTTTTCTACAGCTTGGCCTATGTTGTCAGACCACATTTAGTTTACTTTTATGCAGCTTTACCTATGTTTTCAGGCCTCATCAAGTTTACTTTTCTGCACCTTGGCCTATATTGTCAGGCCTTATTTAGTTGAATTTTCAGCACTCCGACATACGTTGTCAGGCCTCATTTAGTTTACTTTTCTACTACTTGGCCTATGTTGTCAAGCGTTATAAGTTTACTTTTCTGCACTCCGTCCTGTGTTGTCAAGCCTCATTTAGTTGACTTTTTTGCACCTTGGCCTATGTTGTCAGGCCTCATTTAGTTGACTTTTCTGTACCTTGCCCTATGTTGTCAGACCTCATTTCGTTTACTTTCCTGCACATTGGCCTATGTTGTCCGGCCTCATTTAGTTTACTTTTCTGCACCTTGACCTATGTTGTCAGGCCTCATCAAGTTTACTTTTCTACACTCCGTCCTATGTTTTCAGGCCTCATTTTCTTTACTTTTCTGCACCTTGGCCTATGTAGTCAGGCCTCATCACGTTTACTTTTCTCCACCTTGGCCTATGTTGTCAAGCCTCATCAAGTTTACTTTTCTGCACATTGACCTATGTTGCCAGCCCTCATTTAGTTTAATTTTCAGCACCTTGGCCTATGTTGTCAGGCCTCATCAAGTTTACTTTTCTGCACCTTGGCCTATGTTGTCAGGCCTAATTTACTTTAATTTTTAGCACATTTGCCTATGTTGTCAGGCGTAATGAAGTTTACTTTTCAACACCTTGGCCTATGTTGTCAGACCTCATGAAGTTTACTTTTCTCCACCTTGGCCTATGTTGTCATGCCTCACTTAGTTTACTTTTCTGCACCTGGGCCTATGTTGTCAAGCCTCATTTAGTTTAATTTTCAGCACCTTGCCCTGTGTTGTCAAGCCTCATCAAGTTTACTTTTCGACACCTTGGCCTACGTTATCAGGCCTAAGCAAGTTTACTTTTCTACTCTACGGCCTATGTTGTCAAGGCTCATTTAGTTTACTTTTTTGCACCTTGGCCTATGTTGTCAGGCATCATCAAGTTTACTTTTCTGCACCTTGGCCTATGCTGTCAGGCCTCACATAGTTTACTTTTCTGCACCTTGGCCTATCTTGTCAAGCCTCATCAAGTTTACTTGTCTCCCCTCCGGCCTATGTTTTCAGGCCTCATTTAGTTTACTTTTCTACACATTGGCCTATGTTGTCAGACCTCATTTAGTTTACTTTTCTCCAGCTTGGCCTATGTTGTCAGGCCTCATCAAGTTTACTTTTCTCCAGCTTGGCCTATGTTGGCCTATGTTGTCAGGCCTCTTATAGTATAACTTTCAGCACCTTGGCCTATGTTGTTATGCCTCATAAGGTTTACTTTTCTGCAGCTCGGCCTATGTTGTCAGGCCTCACCAAGTTTACATTTCTTCACCTTGGCCTATGTTGTCAGGCCTCATCAAGTTTACTTTTCTCCACTCCGGCCTATGTTGTGAGGCCTCATTTAGTTTACTTTTCTGCACCTTCACGTATGTTGTCAGGCCTCATCACGTTTACTTTCCTGCACCTTGGCCTATGTTGTCAGGCCTCTTTTAGTTTAATTTTTAGCACCTTGGCGTATGTTGTCAGGCCTCATGAAGTTTACTTTTCTGCACCTCGACCTATGTTGTCAGGCCTCAAGAAGATTACTTTTCTGCACCTTGGCCTATGTTGTCAAGCCTCATTTAGTTTACTTTTTTGCACCTTGGCCTATGTTGTCAGGCCTCCACAAGTTTACTTTTCTCCACTCTGACCTATGTTTTCAGGCCTCATTTAGTATACTTTTCCGCACCTTGGCCTATGTTGTCAGGCGTCATCAACTTTAGATTTCTACACCTTGCTCTATGTTGTCAAGGTTCTTTTAGTTTAATTTTCAACATCTTGGCCTATATTGTCAGGCCTCAACAAGCTTACTTTTCTGCACCTCGGCCTATGTTCTCAGGCCTCATCAAGTTTACCTTTCTGCACCTTGGCCTTTGTTGTCTGGCCTCATTTAGTTTACTTTGTTGCACCTTGGCCTATGTTGTCAGGCCTCATTTAGTTTACATTTTTCCACCTTGGCATATGTTCTCTGGCCTCACAAAGTCTACTTTTCTGCACTCCGGCCTATGTTGTCAGGCCTAATTGAGTTTAATTTTCAGCACTGCGGCATATCTTGTCAGGCCTCGATTAGTTTACTTTTCTGCAGCTTGGCATATGTTGTCAGGCCTAATCAAGTTTACTTTTCTGCACTCCGGCCTATGTTGTTAGTCCTCATTTAGTTTACTTTTCTGCACCTTGGCCTATGTTGTTAGGCCTCATATAGTTTACTTTTCTACACCTCTGCCTTTGTTCTCAGGCCTCATGTAGTAGAGTATTCTGCACCTTGGCCTATGTTGTCATGCCTCATCAAGTTTTCTTTTCTCCAGTCCAGCCTATGTTTTCAGGCCTCATTTAGTTTACTTTTCTGCACATTGTCCTATGTTGTCAGGCCTCATTTAGTTTACTTCTCTGCACCTTGGCCAATTTTGTCAGGCCTCATCAAGTATACATTTCTTCACCTTGGCCTATGTTGTCAGGCCTCTTTTAGTTTAATTTTCAGCACCTTGGCCTATGTTGTCAGGCCTCATCAAGTTTACTTTTCTTCACCTCGGCCTATGTTGTCAGGCCTCATCAATTTTACTTTTCTGCATCTTGGCCTATGTTGTCAGACCACATTTAGTTTTCTTTTATGCACCTTGGCCTATGTTGTCAGGCCTCATCAAGTTTACTTTTCTGCAACTTGGCCTATATTGTCAGCCCTCATTTAGTTTAATTTTCAGCACTCCGACATACGTTTTCAGGCCTCATTTAGTTTACTTTTCTACTACTTGGCCTGTGTTGTCAGGCCTCATCAAGTTTACTTTTCTGCATATTGGCCTATGTTGTCAGGCCTTATGTAGTTTACTTTTCTGCACCTTGGCCTATGTTGTCAAGCATCTTTTAGTTCACTTTTCTGCACCTCGGCCTATATTGTCAGGCCTCTTTTAGTTTAATATTTAGCACCTTGGCCTATGTTGTCAGGGATCATGAAGTTTACTTTTCTGCACCTCGGCCTATGTTGTCAAGCTTCATCAAGTTTACTTTTCTGCACCTTGGCCTTGGTTGTCAGACCACATTTAGTTTACTTTTCTGCACCTTGGCCTATGTTGTCAGGCCTCATCAAGTTTACTTTTCTGCACCTCGGCCTATGTTGTCAAGACTCATCAAGGTTACTTTTCTGCCCCTTTGCCTTTGTTGTCAGGCCTCATTTAGTTTACTTTTTTACACCTTGGCCTATGTTGTCAGGCCTCATTTAGTTGACTTTTCTGCACGTTGGCCTATGTTGTCAGGCCTCATAAAGTTTACTTTTCTGCACACCTGCCTATGGTGTCAGGCCTTATTTAGTTTACTTTTCTGCACCTTGGCCTATGTTGTCAGGAGTCATCAAGTTTACCTTTCTGCACCATGCCCTTTGTTTTCAGGCCTCATTTAGTTTACTTTTCTGCATATTGGCCTATGTTGTCAGGCGTTATGTAGTTTAATTTTGTGCACCTCGGCCTATGTTGTAAGGCCTCTTTTAATATAATTTTTAGCACCTTGGCCTATGTTGTCAGGGCTCATGAAATTTACTTTTCTGCACCTCGGCCTATGTTGTCAAGCTTCATCAAGTTTACTTTTCTTCACCTTGGCCTTTGTTGTCAGACAACATTTAGTTTACTTTTCTGCACCTTGGCCTATGTTGTCAGGCCTCTTTTAGTTTAATTTTCAGCACCTTGGCCTATGTTGTGAGACCACATTTAGATTAATTTTATGCACGTTGGCCTTTGTTGTCAGGCCTCATCAAGCTGACTTTTCTGCATTCCGACCTATGTTGTCAGGCCTTATTTCGTTTACTTTTCTGCACCTTGGCCAATGTTGGCAGGCCTCATCAAGTATACATTTCTGCACCTTGGCCTATGTTGTCAGACCCATCAAGTTTACTTTTCTGCACTCAGGCCTGTGTTGTCAAGCCTCATTTAGTTGACTTTTCTGCACCTTGGCCTATGTTGTCAGGCCTCATGAAGTTTACTTTTCTGCACACCAACCTATGGTGTCAGGCCTTATTTAGTTTACTTTTCTGCACAATGGACCTTGTTGTCAGGCCTCATTTAGGTTACTTTTCTGCACCTTGGCCTATGTTGTTAGGCCTTATGTAGTTTACTTTTCTGCACATTGGCCTATGTTGTCAAGCATCTTTTAGTTTACTTTTCTGCACCTCGCCATATGTTGTCAGGCCTCATTTAGTTTAATTTTTAGCACCTTGGCCTAAGTTGTCAGGGCTCATGAAGTTTACTTTTCGGCACCTCGGCCTATGTTGTCAAGCTTCATCAAGTTTACTTTTCTGCACCTTGGCCTTTGTTGTCAGACCACATTTAGTTTACTTTTATTCACCTTTTGGCCTCTCGTTGTCGCGAGCTCATCAAGCTTACTTTTCGCATTCCACCTATGTTGTCGTCTTATTTCGTTTTACTTTTCTGCACGACCTTGGCAGGCCTCATCAAGTATACATTTCTGCACCTTGGCCTATGTTGTCAGGCCTCTTTTAGTTTAATTTTCAGCACCTTGGCCTATGTTGTCAGACCCATCAAGTTTACTTTTCTGCACTCAGGCCTGTGTTGTCAAGCCTCATTTAGTTGACTTTTCTGCACCTTGGCCTATGTTGTCAGGCCTCATGAAGTTTACCTTTCTGCACCTCGGCCTATGTTGTCAGGCCTCATTTAGTTTACTTTTCTGTACCTTGACCTATGATGTCAGGCCTCATCAAGCTTACTTTTCTGCATTCCGTCCTATGTTGTCAGGCCTTATTTCGTTTACTTTCGCACCTTTTGTGTTGTCAGCTCATCGAGTATACATTTCGCACCTTGGCCTATGTTGTCAGGCGTCTTTTAGTTTAATTTTCAGCACCTTGGCCTATGTTGTCAGGCCTCATCAAGTTTACTTTTCTTCACCTCGGCCTATGTTGTCAGGCCTCATCAAGTTTACTTTTGTGCACCTTGGCCTATGTTGTCAGACCACATTTAGTTTACTTTTATGCACCTTGGCCTATGTTGTCGGGCCTCATCAAGTTTACTTTTCTGCAACTTGGCCTATATTGTCAGCCCTCATTTAGTTTAATTTTCAGCACTCCGACATACGTTGTCAGGCCTCATTTAGTTTACTTTTCTACTTCTTGGCCTGTGTTGTCAGGCCTCATCAAGTTTACTTTTCTGCATATTGGCCTATGTTGTCAGGCCTTATGTAGTTTACTTTTCTGGACCTTGGCCTATGTTGTCAAGCATCTTTTAGTTTACTTTTCTGCACCTCGACCTATATTGTCAGGCCTCTTTTAGTTTAATTTTTAGCACCTTGGCCTATGTTGTCAGGGATCACGAAATTTACTTTTCTGCACCTTGGCCTTTGTTGTCAGACCACATTTAGTTTACTTTTCTGCACCTTGGCCTATGTTGTCAGGCCTTATCAAGTTTACTTTTCTACACCTCGGCCTATGTTGTCAAGACTCATCAAGTTTACTTTTCTGCACCTTTGCCTTTGTTGTCAAGCCTCATTTAGTTTACTTTTTTGCACCTTGGCCTATGTTGTCAGGCCTCATTTAGTTGACTTTTCTGCACCTTCGCCTATGTTGTCAGGCCTCATAAAGTTTACTTTTCTGCACACCAGCTTATGGTGTCAGGCCTTATTCAGTTTACTTTTCTGCACAGTGGCCTTTGTTGTCAGGCCTCATTTAGTTTACTTTTCTTCACCTTGGCCTATGTTGTCAGGAGTCATCAAGTTTACCTTTCTACTCCTTGGCCTTTGTTGTCAGGCCTCATTTAGTTTACTTTTCTGCATATTGGCCTATGTTGTCAGGCGTTATGTAGTTTAGTTTTCTGCACCTCGGCCTATGTTGTAAGGCCTCTTTTAGTTTAATTTTTAGCACCTTGGCCTATGTGGTCAGGGCTCATGAAGTTTACTTTTATGCACCTCGGCCTATGTTGTCAAGCTTCATCAAGATTACTTTTCTGCACCTTGGCCTTTGTTGTCAGACCACATTTAGTTTACTTTTATGCACCTTGGCCTTTGTTGTCAGGCCTCATCAAGCTTACTTTTCGGCATTCCGACCTAGGTTGTCAGGCTTTATGTCGTTTACTTTTTTGCACCTTGGCCAATGTTGTCAGGCCTCATCAAGTATACATTTCTGCACCTTGGCCTATGTTGTCAGGCCTCTTTTAGTTTAATTTTCAGCACCTTGGCCTATGTTGTCAGGCCTCATTTAGTTTACTTTCATGCACCTTGGCCTTTGTTGTCAGGCCTCATCAAGCTTACTTTTCTGCATTCCGACCTATGTTGTCAGGCCTTATTTCGTTTACTTTTCTGCACCTTGGCAATTGTTGTCAGGCCTTATCAAGTATACATTTCTGCACCTTGGCCTATGTTGTCAGGCCTCTTTTAGTTTAATTTTCAGCACCTTGGCCTATGTTGTCAGGCCTCATCAAGTTTACTTTTTCTGCGACTACGCTCGTGTGTTGTCAGGCCTCATTTAGTTGACTTTTCTGCACCTTGGCCTATGTTGTCAGGTCTAATGAAGTTTACCTTTCTGCACCTCGGCCTATGTTGTCAGGACTCATCAAGTTTACTTTTCTGCACCTTTGCCTTTGTTGTAGGCCTCATTTAGTTTACTTTTCTGTACCTTGACCTATGATGTCAGGCCTCATCAAGCTTACTTTTCTGCATTCCGACCTATGTTGTCAGGCCTTATTTCGTTTACTTTTCTGCACCTTGGCCAATGTTGTCAGGCCTCATCGAGTATACTTTTCTGCACCTTCGCCTATGTTGTCAGGCCTCATAAAGTTTACTTTTCTGCACACCAGCTTATGGTGTCAGGCCTTATTTAGTTTACTTTTCTGCACAGTGGCCCTTGTTGTCAGGCCTCATTTAGTTTACTTTTCTTCACCTTGGCCTATGTTGTCAGGAGTCATCAAGTTTACCTTTCTGCTCCTTGGCCTTTGTTGTCGAGCCTCATTTGTTTACTTTTTCATATTGGCCTATGTTGTCGTCGTTATGTAGTTTAGTTTTTCGCATATCGCCTATGTTGTAAGGCCTCTTTTAGTTTAATTTTAGCACCTTGGCCTATGTAGGTCGGGGCTCATAAAGTTTACTTTTTATGCACCGGCCTATGTTGTCAAGCTTCATCAAGTTTACTTTTTCAGACCTTGGCCTTTGTTGTCGTATTGAAACATTTACTTTACTTTTCTGCACCTTGGCCTATGTTGTCAGACCACATTTAGTTTACTTTTATGCACCTTGGCCTTTGTTGTCAGGCCTCATCAAGCTTACTTTTCGGCATTCCGACCTATGTTGTCAGGCCTTATGTCGTTTACTTTTTTGCACCTTGGCCAATGTTGTCAGGCCTCATCAAGTATACATTTCTGCACCTTGGCCTATGTTGTCAGGCCTCTTTTAGTTTAATTTTCAGCACCTTGGCCTATGTTGTCAGGCCTCATTTAGTTTACTTTTATGCACCTTGGCCTTTGTTGTCAGGCCTCATCAAGCTTACTTTTCTGCATTCTGACCTATGTTGTCAGGCCTTATTTCGTTTACTTTTCTGCACCTTGGCCAATGTTGTCAGGCCTTATCAAGTATACATTTCTGCACCTTGGCCTATGTTGTCAGGCCTCTTTTAGTTTAATTTTCAGCACCTTGGCCTATGTTGTCAGGCCTCATCAAGTTTACTTTTCTGCACTCTGGCCTGTGTTGTCAGGCCTCATTTAGTTGACTTTTCTGCACCTTGGCCTATGTTGTCAGGTCTCATGAAGTTTACCTTTCTGCACCTCGGCCTATGTTGTCAGGACTCATCAAGTTTACTTTTCTGCACCTTTGCCTTTGTTGTCAGGCCTCATTTAGTTTACTTTTCTGTACCTTGACCTATGATGTTAGGCCTCATCAAGCTTACTTTTCTGCATTCCGACCTATGTTGTCAGGCCTTATTTCGTTTACTTTTCGGCACCTTGGCCAATGTTGTCAGGCCTCATTAAAGTATATACTTTTTCTCGCACGCCGCCTATTTTGTCAGGCCTCATAAAGTTTACTTTTCTGCACACCAGCTTATGGTGTCAGGCCTTATTTAGTTTACTTTTCTGCACAGTGGCCCTTGTTGTCAAGCCTCATTTAGTTTACTTTTCTTCACCTTGGCCTATGTTGTCAGGAGTCATCAAGTTTACCTTTCTACTCCTTGGCCTTTGTTGTCAGGCCTCATTTAGTTTACTTATCTGCATATTGGCCTATGTTGTCAAGCGTTATGTAGTTTAGTTTTCTGCTCCTCGGCCTATGTTGTAAGGCCTCTTTTAGTTTAATTTTTAGCACCTTGGCCTATGTGGTCAGGGCTCATGAAGTTTACTTTTATGCACCTCGACCTATGTTGTCAAGCTTCATCAAGTTTACTTTTCTGCACCTTGGCCTTTGTTGTCAGACAACATTTACTTTACTTTTCTGCACCTTGGCCTATGTTGTCAGACCACATTTAGTTTACTTTTATGCACCTTGGCCTTTTGTTGTCGGGCCTCATCAAGCACTTTTATTCCGACCTATGTTGTCGGCCTATGTCGTTTACTTTTTGCACCTTGGCCAATGTTGTCGGGCCTCATCAAGTATACATTTCTCACCTGGGCTCTATGTTGTCGGAGCTCTTTAAAGTTGAGAATTTTCAGCACCTTGGCCTGTTTTATCGGAGCTCTCGGTTAGTTTACTTTTATGCACCTTGGCCTTTGTTGTCAGGCCTCATCAAGCTTACTTTTCTGCATTCCAACCTATGTTGTCAGGCCTTATTTCGTTTACTTTTCTGCACCTTGGCCAATGTTGTCAGGCCTTATCAAGTATACATTTCTGCACCTTGGCCTATGTTGTCAGGCCTCTTTTAGTTTAATTTTCAGCACCTTGGCCTATGTTGTCAGGCCTCAACAAGTTTACTTTTCTGCACTCTGGCCTGTGTTGTCAAGCCTCATTTAGTTGACTTTTCTGCACCTTGGCCTATGTTGTCAGGTCTCATGAAGTTTACCTTTCTGCACCTCGGCCTATATTGTCAAGACTCATCAAGTTTACTTTTCTGCACCTTCGCCTTTGTTGTCAGGCCTCATTTAGTTTACTTTTCTGTACGTTGACCTATGATGTCTGGCCTCATCAAGCTTACTTTTCTGCATTCCGACCTATGTTGTCAGACCTTATTTCGTTTACTGCACTTTTACCAATGTTGTCGAACTCATCGAGTATACTTTTCTGCACTTATTCGCCTATGTTGTCAGGGCCTCGCTAAAGTTTACTTTTTTCTCTACCAGCTTATGGTGTCAGGCCTTATTTAGTTTACTTTTCTGCACAGTGGCCCTTGTTGTCAGGCCTCATTTAGTTTACTTTTCTTCACCTTGGCCTATGTTGTCAGGAGTCATCAAGTTTACCTTTCTACTCCTTGGCCTTTGTTGTCTGGCCTCATTTAGTTTACTTTTCTGCATATTGGCCTATGTTGTAAGGCGTTATGTAGTTTTGTTTTCTGCACCTCGGCCTATGTTGTAAGGCCTCTTTTAGTTTAATTTTTAGCACCTTGGCCTATGTGGTCAGGGCTCATGAAGTTTACTTTTATGCACCTCGGCCTATGTTGTCAAGCTTCATCAAGTTTACTTTTCTGCACCTTGGCCTTTGTTGTCAGACAACATTTACTTTACTTTTCTGCACCTTGGCCTATGTTGTCAGACCACATTTAGTTTACTTTTATGCACCTTGGCCTTTGTTGTCAGGCCTCATCAAGCTTACTTTTCTGCATTCCGACCTATGTTGTCAGGCCTTATTTCGTTTACTTTTTTGCACCTTGGCCAATGTTGTCAGGCCTCATCAAGTATACATTTCTGCACCTTGGCCTATGTTGTCAGGCCTCTTTTAGTTTAATTTTCAGCACCTTGGCCTATGTTGTCAGGCCTCATTTAGTTTACTTTTATGCACCTTGGGCTTTGTTGTCAGGCCTCATCAAACTTACTTTTCTGCATTCCGACCTATGTTGTCAGGCCTTTTTTCGTTTACTTTTCTGCACCTTGGCCAATGTTGTCAGGCCTTATCAAGTATACATTTCTGCACCTTGGCCAATGTTGCCAGGCCTCTTTTAGTTTAATATTCAGCACCTTGGCCTATGTTGTCAGGCCTCATCAAGTTTACTTTTCTGCACTCTGGCCTGTGTTGTCAAGCCTCAGTTAGTTGACTTTTCTGCACCTTGGCCTATGTTGTCAGGTCTCATGAAGTTTACCTTTCTGCACCTCGGCCTATGTTGTCATGACTCATCAAGTTTACTTTTCTGCACCTTTGCCTTTGTTGTCAGGCCTCATTTAGTTTACTTTTCTGTACCTTGACCTATGATGTCAGGCCTCATCAAGCTTACTTTTCTGCATTCCGACCTATGTTGTCAGGCCTTATTTCGTTTACTTTTCTGCACCTTGGCCAATGTTGTCAGGCCTCATCGAGTATACATTTCTGCACCTTGGCCTATGTTGTCAGGCCTCTTTTAGTTTAATTTTCAGCACCTTGGCCTATGTTGTCAGGCCTCATCAAGTTTACTTTTCTTCACCTCGGCCTATGTTGTCAGGCCTCATCAAGTTTACTTTTGTGCACCTTGGCCTATGTTGTCAGACCACATTTAGTTTACTTTAATGCACCTTGGCCTATGTTGTTAGGCCTCATCAAGTTTACTTTTCTGCAACTTGGCCTATGTTGTCAGGCCTCATTTAGTTTACTTTTATGCACCTTGGCCTTTGTTGTCAGGCCTCATCAAGCTTACTTTTTCGTTAAGACCTATGTTGTCGTCTTATTTTTAGTTTACTTTCGCACCTTGGCCAATGTTGTCAGGCCTTATCAAGTATACATTTCTGCACCTTGGCCTATGTTGTCAGGCCTCTTTTAGTTTAATTTTCAGCACCTTGGCCTATGTTGTCAGGCATCATCAAGTTTACTTTTCTGCACTCTGGCCTGTGTTGTCAAGCCTCAATTAGTTGACTTTTCTGCTCCTTGGCCTATGTTGTCAAGCCTCATGAAGTTTACTTTTCTACACACCAACCTATGGTGTGAGGCCTTATTTAGTTTACTTTTCTGCACAATGGCCCTTGTTGTCAGGCCTCATTTAGGTTACTTTTCTACACCTTGGCCTATGTTGTTAGGCCGTATGTAGTTTACTTTTCTGCACCTTGGCCTATGTTGTTAAGCATCTTTTAGTTTACTTTTCTGCACCATGGCGTATGTTGTCAGGCCTCTTTTAGTTTAATTTTTAGCACCTTGGCGTATGTTGTCAGGGCTAACGAAGTTTACTTTTCGGCAGCTCGGCCTATGTTGTCAAGCTTCATCAAGTTTACTTTTCTGCACCTTGGCCTTTGTTGTCAGACCACATTTAGTTTACATTTATGTACATTGGCCTATGTTGTCAGGCCTCATTTAGTTTACTTTTCTGCACCTTGACCTATGTTGTCAGGCCTCATCAAGCTTAATTTTCTGCATTCCGACCTATGTTGTCAGGCCTTATTTCGTTTACTTTTCTGCACCTTGGCCAATGTTGTCAGGCCTCATCGAGTATACATTTCTGCACCTTGGCCTATGTTGTCAGGCCTCTTTTAGTTTAATTTTCAGCACCTTGGCCTATGTTGTCAGGCCTCATCAAGTTTACTTTTCTTCACCTCGGCCTATGTTGTCAGGCCTCATCAAGTTTTCTTTTCTGCACCTTGGCCTATGTTGTCAGACCACATTTAGTTTACTTTAATGCACCTTGGCCTATGTTGTTAGGCCTCATCAAGTTTACTTTTCTGCAACTTGGCCTATATTGTCAGCCCTCATTTTGTTTAATTTTCAGCACTCCGACATACGTTGTCAGGCCTCATTTAGTTTACTTTTCTACTACTCGGCCTGTGTTGTCAGGCCTCATCAAGTTTACTTTTCTGCATATTGGCCTGTGTTGTCAGGCTTTATGTAGTTTACTTTTCTGCACCTTGGCCTATGTTGTCAAGCATCGTTTAGTTTACTTTTCTACACCTCGGCCTATATTGTTAGGCCTCTTTTAGTTTAATTTTTAGCACCTTGGCCTATGTTGTCAGGGATCATGAAGTTTACTTTTCTGCACCTAGGCCTATGTTGTCAAGCTTCATCAAGTTTACTTTTCTGCACCTTGGCCTTTGTTGTCAGACCACATTTAGTTTACTTTTCTGCACCTTGGCCTAGGTTGTCAGGCCTCATCAAGTTTACTTTTCGCACCTTGGCCCTATGTTGTCAAGACTCATCAAGTTTACTTTTCTGCACCTTTGCCTTTGTTGTCAGGACTCATTTAGTTTACTTTTTTGCACCATGGCCTATGTTGTCGGGCCTCATTTAGTTGACTTTTCTGCAACTTGGACTATGTTCTCAGGCCTCACAAAGTTTACTTTTCTGCACACCAGCCTATGGTGTCAGGCCTTATTTGGTTTACTTTTCTGCACAGTGGCCCTTGTTGTCAGGCGTCATTTAGTTTACTTTTTTACACCTTGGCCTATGTTGTCAGGAGTCATCAAGTTTACCTTTCTGCACCTTGGCCTTTGTTGTCAGGCCTCATTTCGTTTACTTTTCTGCATATTGGCCTATGTAGTCAGGCGTTATGTAGTTTAGTTTTCTGCACCTCGGCCTATGTTGTAAGGCCTCTTTTAGTTTAATTTTTAGCACCTTGGCCTATGTTGTCAGGGCTCATGAAGTTTACTTTTCTGCACCTCGGCCTATGTTGTCAAGCTTCATCAAGTTTACTTTTCTGCACCTTGGCCTTTGTTGTCAGACAACATTTAGTTTACTTTTCTGCACCTTGGCCTATGTTGTCAGGCCTCTTTTGGTTTAATTTTTAGCACCTTGGCCTATGTTGTCAGACCACATTTAGTTTACTTTTATGCACCTTGGCCTTTGTTGTCAGGCCTCATCAAGCTTACTTTTCTGCATTCCGACCTATGTTGTCAAGCCTTATTTCGTTTACTTTTCTGCACCTTGGCCAATGTTGTCAGGCCTCATCAAGTATACATTTCTGCACCTTGGGCTATGTTGTCAGGACTCTTTTAGTTTAATTTTCAGCACCTTGGCCTATGTTGTCAGGCCTCATCAAGTTTACTTTTCTGCACTCTGGCCTGTGTTGTCAAGCCTCATTTAGTTGACTTTTCTGCTCCTTGGCCTATGTTTTCAGGCCTCATGAAGTTTACTTTTCTGCACACCAACCTATGGTGTTAGGCCTTATTTAGTTTACTTTTCTGCACAATGGCCCTTGTTGTCAGGCCTCATTTAGGTTACTTTTCTGCACCTTGGCCTATGTTGTTAGGCCGTATGTAGTTTACTTTTCTGCACCTTGGCCTATGTTGTTAAGCATCTTTTAGTTTACTTTTCTGCACCATGGCGTATGTTGTCAGACCTCTTTTAGTTTAATTTTTAGCACCTTGACCTATGTTGTCAGGGCTAACGAAGTTTACTTTTCAGCACCTCGGCCTATGTTGTCAAGCTTCATCAAGTTTACTTTTCTGCACCTTGGCCATTGTTGTCAGACCACATTTAGTTTACATTTCTGCACCTTGGCCTATGTTGTCAGGTCTCATCAAGTTTACTTTTCTGCACCTCGGCCTATGTTGTCAGGACTCATCAAGTTTACTTTTCTGTACCTTGGCCTATGTTGTTAGGTCGTATGTCGTTTACTTTTCTGCACCTTGGCCTATGTTGTTAGGCATCTTTTAGTTTACTTTTCTGCACCTCGGCCTATGTTGTAAGGCCTCTTTTAGTTTAATTTTTAGCACCTTGGCCTATATTGTCAGGGCTCATGAAGTTTACTTTTCTGCACCTCGGCCTATGTTGTCAAGCTTCATCAAGTTTACTTTTCTGCACCTTGGCCTTTGTTGTCAGACAACATTTAGTTTACGTTTCTGCACCTTGGCCTATGTTGTCAGGCCTCTTTTGGTTTAATTTTCAGCACCTGGGCCTATGTTGTCAGACCACATTTAGTTTACTTTTATGCACCTTGGCCTTTGTTGTCAGGCCTCATCAAGCTTACTTTTCTGCATTCCGACCTATGTTGTCAGGCCTTACTTTGTTTACTTTTCTACACCTTGGCCAATGTGGTCAGGCCCCATCAAGTATACATTTCTGCACCTTGGCCTATGTTGTCAGGCCTCTTTTAGTTTAATTTTCAGCACCTTGGCCTATGTTGTCAGGCCTCATCAAGTTTACTTTTCTGCACTCTGGCCTATGTTGTCAAGCCTCATTTAGTTGACTTTTCTGCACCTTGGCCTATGTTGTCAGGCCTCATGAAGTTTACTTTTTTGCACACCAACCTATGGTGTCAGGCCTTATTTAGTTTGCTTTTCTGCACCTTGGCCTATGTTGTCAAGCATCTTTTAGTTTACTTTTCTGCACCTTGGCGTATGTTGTCAAGCCTCTTTTAGTTTAATTTTTAGCACCTTGGCCTATGTTGTCAGGGCTCATCAAGTTTACTTTTCGGCACCTCGGCCTATGTTGTCAAGTTTCATCAAGTTTACTTTTCTGCACCTTTGCCTTTGTTGTCAGGCCTCATCAAGTTTACTTTTCTGATCCTCGGCCTATGTTGTCAGGACTCATCAAGTTTACTTTTCTGCACCTTTGCCTTTGTTGTCAGGCCTCATTTAGTTTACTTTTCTGTACATTGGCCTATGTTGTCAGGCCTCACTTAGTTTTTCTTTTACATGTATTTTATGTTGGCCGGGGCTCATCAAAGCTTACTTTTACGCATTCAGAGCCTATGTTGTCGGGGCCTTATTTCGTTTACTGCACCTCGGCCAATGTTGTCAGGCTTCATCAAGTATACATTTCTGCACCCTGGCCTATGTTGTCAGGCCTCTTTTAGTTTAATTTTCAGCACATTGGCCTATGTTGTCAGGCCTCATCAAGTTTACTTTTCTTCACCTCGGCCTATGTTGTCAGGCCTCATCAAGTTTACTTTTCTGCACCTTGGCCTATGTTGTCAGACCACATTTAGTTTACTTTTATGCACCTTGGCCTATGTTGTCAGGCCTCATCAAGTTTACTTTTCTGCAACTTGGCCTATATTGTCAGCCCTCATTTAGTTTAATTTTCAGCACTCCGAAATACGTTGTCAAATATTTCATTTAGTTTACTTTTCTACTACATGGCCTGTGTTGGCGAGCCTCCAGCCAAATTTACTTTTACACTCTGGCTGTGTTGTCAAAGCCTCATTTAGTTGACTTTTCTGCACCTTGGCCTATGTTGTCAGGCCTCATGAGGTTTACTTTTCTGCACACCAACCTATGGTTTCAGGCCTTATTTAGTTTACTTTTCTTCACAATGGCCCTTATTGTCAGGCCTCATCAAGTTTACTTTTTTGCATCTTGGCCTATGTTGTCAGGCCTCAATAAGTTTACTTTTCTACACTCTGGCCTATGTTGTCAGGTTTTAGTTCGTTTAGTTCTCTGGACCTTGGCCTATGTTGTCAGGCCTCATCAAGTTTACTTTTCTCCACTCCGGCCTGTGTTGTCATGCCTCATTTAGTTTACTTTTCTGCACATTGGCCTACGTTGTTAGGCCTCACTTAGTTTACTTTTCTACACCTCGGCCTATGTTGTCAAGCTTCATCAAGTTTACTTTTCTACACCTTAGCCTTTGTTGTCAGACCACATTTAGTTTACTTTTCTGCACCTTGGCCTATGTTGTCAGGCCTCATCAGGTTTACTTTTCTGCACCTCGGCCTATGTTGTCAGGACTCATGAAGTTTACTTTTCTGCACCTTTGCCTTTGTTGTCAAGACTCATTTAGTTTACTTTTTTGCACCTTGGCCTATGTTATCAGGCCTCATTTAGTTGACTTTTCTGAACATTGGCCTATGTTGTCAGGCCTCATAAAGTTTACTTTTCTGCACACCATCCTATGGTGTCAGACCTTATTTAGTTTACTTTTCTGCACAGTT
Organism: Canavalia ensiformis; assembly: GCA_026541065.1. Lineage (NCBI taxonomy): Eukaryota > Viridiplantae > Streptophyta > Magnoliopsida > Fabales > Fabaceae > Canavalia > Canavalia ensiformis. The sequence continues at coordinate 25,716 of JAMKYM010000109.1, read as the reverse complement.
GCCCTTGTTGTCAGGCCTCATTTAGTTTACTTTTCTGCACCTGGGCCTATGTTGTCAGGAGTCATCAAGTTTACCTTTCTGCACCTTGGCCATTGTTGTCAGGCCTCATTTAGTTTACTTTCCTGCATATTGGCCTATGTTGCCAGGCGTTATGTAGCTTAGTTTTCTGTACCTTGGCCTATGTTGTCAAGCATCTTTTAGTTTACTTTTCTACACCTCGGCCTATGTTGTCAGGCCTCTTTTAATTTAATTTTTAGCACCTTTGCCTATGTTGTCAGGGCTAATGAAGTTTACTTTTTTGCACCTCGGCCTATGTTGTCAAGCTTCATCAAGTTTACTTTTCTGCACCTTGGCCTTTGTTGTTAGACCACATTTAGTTTACTTTTCTGCACCTTGGCCTATGTTGTCCGGCCTAATTAAGTTTACTTTTCTGCACCTTGGCCTACGTTGTCAGGCCTCATTTTTCTTTACTTTTCTACGCCTGTGCCTATGTTGTCAGGCCTAATCAAGTTTACTTTTCTGCTCTACAGCCCATGTTGTCAGGGCTCATTTAGTTTACTTTTATGCACCTTGTCCTATGTTTTTACGCCTCATCAAGTTTACTTTACTGCACCTTGTCCTATGTTGTCAGGCCTCAAATACTTCACTTTTCTCCACCTTGGCCTATGTTGTCAGGCCTCATCAAGTTTACTTTTCTCCACTACGGCCTATGTTGTCAGGCCTCATTTAGTTTACTTTTCTGCACATTAGCCTATGTTGTCAGACCTTAGTTAGTTTACTTTTCTGCACGTTGGCCTATGTTGTCAAGCCTCATCAAGTTTACTTTTCTGCACCTTGGCCTATGTTGCCAGCCCTCATTTAGTTTAATTTTCAGCACCTTGGCCTATGTTGTCAGGCCGCATCAAGTTTACTTTTCGACACCTTGGCCTATGTTGTAAGGCCTCATGAAGTTTACTTTTCTTGCACCAGGGCCTATGCTGCCAGGTCTATTCAAGTTTACTTTTCTGCTCCACGGCCTATGTTGTCAGGGCTCATTTAGTTTACTTTTTTGCACCATGGCCTATGTTGTCAGGCATCATCAACTTTACTTTTCTGGACCTTGGCCTATGTTGTCAGGCCTCATCAAGTTTACTTTTCTCCATTCCGGCCTATGTTGTCAGGCCTCATTTAGTTTACTTTTCTACACATTGGCCTATGTTGTCAGACCACATTTAGTTTACTTTTCTCCAGCTTGGCCTATGTTGTCAGGCCTCATCAAGTTTACTTTTCTACACTCCGGCATATGTTGTCAGGTCTCATTTAGTTTACTTTTATGCACCTTGGCCTATGTTATCAGGCCTCATCAAGTTTACATTTCTGCGCCTTGGCCTATGTTGTCAGGCCTCTTTTTGTATAACTTTCAGGACCTTGGCCTATGTTGTTAGGCCTGTTCAAGTTTACTTTTCTGCACCTCGGCCTATGTTGTTAGGCATCACCAAGTTTGCTTTTCTGCACCTTGGCCTATGTTGTCAGGCCTCATCAAGTTTACTTTTCTCCACTCCGGCCTATGTTGTGAGGCCTCATTTAGTTTACTTTTCTGCACATCGCCCTATGTTGTCAGGCCTTAGTTAGTTTAATTTTCTGCACCTTGGCCTATGTTCTCAAGCCTCATAATGTTTACTTTTCTGCACCTTGGCCTATGTTGCCAGCCCTCATTTAGTTTAATTTTCAGCACCTTGGCCTATGTTGTCAGGCCTCATCAAGTTTACTTTTCGACACCTTGGCCAATGTTGTCAGGCCTCATGAAGTTTACTTTTCTTGCACCAGGGCCTATGCAGCCAGGTCTAATCAAGTTTACTTTTCTGCTCTACGGCCTATGTTGTCAGGGCTCGTTTAGTTTACTTTTCTACACCTTGGCCTATGTTCTCAGGCATCATCAAGTTTACTTTTCTGCACCTTGCCCTATGTTGTCAGGCCTCATATAGTTTACTTTTCTGCACCTTGGCCTATGTTGTCAGGCCTCATTTAGTTTACTTTTCTACACCTTGGCCTATGTTGTCAGGCCTCATTTGGTTTACTTTTCTGCACCTTGGCCTATGTTGTCAGGCCTCATCAAGTTTACTTTTCTCCACTTCGGCCTATGTTGCCTTCCCTCATTTAGTTTACTTTTCTGCACATTGGCCTATGTTGTCAGGACTCATTTAGTTTACTTTTCTCCATCTTGGCCTATGTTGTCAGGCCTCATCTAATTTACTTTTCCACACTCCCGCATATGTTGTCAGGTCTCATTTAGTTTACTTTTCTACACCTTGGCCTATGTTTCAGGCCTCATCAAGTTTACTTTTCTGCGCCTTGGCCTATGTTGCCAGGCCTCTTATTGTATAACTTTCAGCACCTTGGCCTATGTTATTAGGCCTCATGAAGTTTACTTTTCTGCACCTCGGCCTATGTTGTTAGGCATCACCAAGTTTACTTTTCTACACCTTGGCCTATGTTGTCTGGCCTCATCAAGTTTGCTTTTCTCCACTCCGGCGTATGTTTTCAGGCGTCATTTCGTTTACTTTTCTCCACATTGGCCTATGTTGTCAGGCCTCATTTAGTTTACTTTTCTGCAGCTTGACCTATGGTTTCAGGCCTCATTAAGTTTCCTTTTCTGCACTCCAGCCTATGTTGTCAAGTCTCATCACGTTTACTTTTGTGCACCTTGGCCTATGTTGTCAGGCCTCTTTTAGTTTCATTTTTAGCACCTTGGCGTATGTTATCAGGCCTCATCAAGTTTACTTTTCTGCACCTTAGCCTATGTTGTCAGGCCTCATCAAATTTACTTTTCTGCACCTTGGCCTATGTTGTCAGGCCTCATCAAGTTTACTTTTTTGCACCTTGGCCTATGTTTTCAGGCCTCATTTAGTTTAATTTTCAACACTTCGGCATATGTTGTCAGGCCTCATTTAGTTACGTTTTCTACAGCTTCGCCTATGTTGTCAGGCCTCATCAAGTTTACTTTTCTGCACTTTGACCTTTGTTGTCAGGCCTGATCTAGTTTAATTTTTTTCACCTTAGCCTATGTTGTCAGGCCTCATCAAGTTTTCATTTTTGCACCTTGGACTATGTTGTCAGGCCTCTTTTAGTTTAATTTTCAGCAGCTTGGCTGTGTTGTCCAGGCCTCATCATGTTTTCTTTTCTGCACCTCGGCCTATATTGTCAGGCCTCATCAAGTTTACCTTTCTGCACCTTGGCCTTTGTTGTTAGGGCTCATTTAGTTTACTTTTCTGCACGTTGGCCTATGTTGTCAGGCCTCATTTAGTTTACATTTTTGCACCTTGGCGTATTTTTTCAGGCCTCACCAAGTCTACTTTTCTGCACTCTGGCCTATGTTGTCAGGCCTAATTTAGGTTAATTTTCAGCACTGCGGCAGATGTTGTCAGGCTACAATTAGTTTACTTTTCTACAGCAGGCCATATGTTGTCAAGCCTAATCAAATTTACTTTTCTGCACTCCGTCCTGTGTTGTCTGTCCTCATTTACTTTACTTTCCTGCACCTTGGCCTATGTTGTTAGGCCTCATTTAGTTTACTTTTCTACACCTATGCCTATGTTCTCAAGCCTCATATACTTTACTTTTCTGCACCTTGGCCTATGTTCTCATGCCTCATCAAGTTTTCTTTTCTCCAGTCCGACCTATGTTTTCAGGCCTCATTTAGTTTAATTTTCTAAACACTGGCCTACGTTGTCAGGCCTCATTTAGTTTACTTCTCGGAACCTTAGCCTTTGAGGTCAGGCCTCATGAAGTTTACTTTTCTGCACTCCAGCCTATGTTATCAGGCCTCATTTAGTTTACTTTTCTACACCTTGGCCTATGTTTTCAAGCCTTATCAAGTTTACTGTTTTGCGCCTTGGCCTATGTTGTCAGGCTTCATCAAGTTTACTTTTTTGCACTCCAGCCTATGGTGTCAGGCCTCATCTAGTTTACCTTTTTGCACACTGGCCTATGTTTGCAGGCCTCATTTAGTTTACTTTTCTACAACTTCGCCTATGTTGTCAGGCCTCATCAAGTTTACTTTTCTCCACTCTGACCTATGTTGTCAGGCCTCATCAAGTATACATTTCTGCACCCTGGCCTATGTTGTCAGGCCTCATCAAGTTTACTTTTCTCCACTCTGACCTATGTTGTCAGGCCTCATCAAGTATACATTTCTGCACCCTGGCCTATGTTGTCAGGCCTCATCAAGTTTACTTTTCTGCACCTCGGCCGATGTTGTTAGGACTCATCAAGTTTATCTTTCTCCACCTTGGCCTTTGTTGTTAGGGCTCATTTAGTTTACTTTTCTGCACCTTGGCCTATGTTGTCAGGCCTCATTTAGTTTACTTTTCTGCACCTTGGCCTATTTTGTCAGGCCTCATAAAGTTTACTTTTCTGCACACCAGCCTATGGTGTCAGGCCTCATGTAGTTTACTTTCCTGCACAGTGGCCCTTGTTGTCAGGCCTCATTTAGGTTACTTTTCTGCACATTGGCCTATGTTGTCAGGCCTCATTTAGTTTACTTTTCTGCACCTTGGCCTATGTTTTCAGGCCTCATGAAGTTTACTTTTCTACACTCCGACCTATGTTGTCAGGCCTCATTTGTTTACTTTTCTACACCTTGGGCTATGTTGTCGGGCCTCTTTTAGTTTAATTTTCAGCACCTTGGCCTAAGTTGTCAGGCCTCATCACGTTTACTTTTCTGCAGCTCGGCCTATATTGTCAGGTCTCATCAAGTTTAGTTTCTGCACCATGGCCTATGTTGTCAGACCACATTTAGTTTACTTTTATGCACCGTGGCCTATGTTGTCAGGCCTCATCAAGTTTACTTTTCTACACCTTGGTCTATATTGTCAGGCCTCATTTAGTTTAATTTTCAGCACTCCGGCATACGTTGTCTAGCCTCATTTAGTTTACTTTTCTACTACTTGGCCTATGTTGTCAGGTCTTATGAAGTTTACTTTTCTACACTCCAGCCTGTGTTGTCAGGCCTCATTTAGTTGACTTTTCTGCACCTTGGCCTATGTTGTCAGGCCTCATTTAGTTTACTTTTCTGCACCTTGGCCTATGTTGTCAGGGCTCACACAGTTTACCTTTCTGTACCTTGGCCTATGTTGTCAGGCCTCATCAAGTTTAATTTTCTGCACTCAGGCCTGTGTTGTCAGGCCTCATTTAGTTGACTTTTCTGCACCTTGGCCTATGTTGTCAGGCCTCACACAGTTTACTTTTCTTTACCTTGGCCTATGTTGTCAGGCCTCACAAAGTTTACTTTTCTCCACTCCTGCCTATGTTGTCAGGCCTCATGTAGTTTACTTTTCTGCACATTGGCCTATGTTGTTAGGCCTCAGTTAGTTTACTTTTCTGCACCTTGGCCTATGTTGTCAGGCCTCATCAAGTTTACTTTTCTGCACTCCGGCCTATGTTGTCAGGCCTTATTTAGTTTACTTTTCTGGACCTTGGCCTATGTTGTCAGGCCTCATCAAGTTTACTTATCGGCACTCCGGCCTATGTTGTCAACCCTCATTTAGTTTACTTTTCTGCACACTGGCCTATGTTGTCAGGCCTCATCAATTTTACTTTTCTGCTCCTTGGCCTATGTTGTCAGGCTTCTTTTATTTTAATTTTTAGCACCTTGGCGTATGTTGTCAGGGCTCATTAAGTTTACTTTTCTCCACCTCGTCCTATGTTGTCAAGCTTCATCAAGTTTACTTTTCTGCACTTGGCCAATGTTGACAGGCCGCATCAAGTTCACTGTTCTGCACCTTGGCCTATATTGTAAGGCCTCATTTAGTTTAATTTTCAGCACTCTGCCATACGTTGTGAGGCCTCATTTCGTTTACTTTTCTACTACTTGGCCTATGTTGTCAGGCCTTATGAAGATTGCATTTCTGCACTCCGGCCTGTGTTGTCAGGCCTCATTTAGTTGACTTTTATGCACCTTCGCCTATGTTGTCAGGCCTCATTTAGTTTACTTTTCTGAACCTTGGCCTATGTTGTCAGGCGTCATCAAGTTTACTTTTCTACACTCGAACCTCTAGTGTCAGGCCTCATTCAGTTTACTTTTTTGCACACTGACCGATGTTGTCAGGCCTCATTTACTTTACTTTTCTGCACCTTGGCCTATGTTGTCGCTCATTTAGCGTTTTTCTCGCACCTTGGCCTATTTTGTCGGGCCTCATAAAGTTTACTTTTTCTCGCACACCAACCTATGGTGTCGGAGCCTCATGTGATTTACTTTCCCGCACAAAGTGGCCCCTACGGTGTCGGGCCCTTTTAGTTTACTTTTCTACTACATGGCCGATGTTGTCAGGCCTTATCAAGTTTACTTTTGTGCACTCCGGCCTATGTTGTCACGCCTCATTAAATTGACTTTTCTGCACCTTGGCCTATGTTGTCAGGCCTCATTTAGTTTACTTTTCTGCACCTTGGGCTATGTTGTCAGGCCTCTTCAAGTTTACTTTTCTGCACACTAGCCTATGGTGTCAAGCCTCATTTAGTTTACTTTTCTGCACGGTGGCCATTGTTGTCAGGCCTTATTTAGTTTTCTTTTCTGCACCTGGGCTTGTGATGTCAGGCCTCAATAAGTTTACTTTTCTGCTCTCCGACCTATGTTGTCAGGCCTCATTTCGTTTACTGTTCTGCACCTTGGCCTATGTTGTCCGGCCATATATAGTTTACCTTTCTGCACCTTGGCCTATGTTGTCGGGCCTCATCAACTTTACTTTTCTCCACTCCGGCCTATGTTGTCAGGCCTCATTTAGTTTACTTTTCTGCACATTGACCTATGTTGTAGGGCCTCATTTAGTTTACTTTTCTGCACCTTTGCCTATCTTGTCAGGCCTCATCAGGTTTACTTTTCGGCACTCCGTCCTATGTTTTCAAGCCTCATTTAGTTTACTTCTCTGCACATTGGTCTATGTTGTCATGCCTCATTTAGTTTACATTTCTGCACCTTGGCCTATGTTGTCAGGCCTCTTTTATTTTAATTTTTAGCACCTTGGCGTATGTTGTCAGGGCCAATGAAGTTTACTTTTCTACACCTCGGCCTATGTTGTCAAGCTTCATCAAGTTTACTTTTCTGCACCTTGGCCTTTGTTGTCAGACTACATTTAGTTTACTTTTCTGCACCTTGGGCTATGTTGTCAGGCCTCATCAAGTTTACTTTTTTGCACCTTGGCCTATTTTGCAAGGCCTCATTTAATTTAATTTTCAGCATTCCTGCATACATTGTCAAGCCCCATTTCGTTTACTTTTCTACTACTTGGCCTACGTTGTCAGGCGTTATCAAGTTTGCATTTCTGCACTCCGGCCTGTGTTGTCAGGCCTCATTTAGTTGACTTTTCTGCACCTTGGCCTATGTTGTCAGGCCTCATTTAGTTTACTTTTCTACACCTTGGCCTAAGTTGTTAGGCCTCATCAAGTTTACTTTTCCGCACTCCAGCCTATGGTGTCAGGCCTCATTTAGTTTACTTTTCTGCACATTGGCCTATGTTCGGGCCTGATTTAGTTTACTTTTTTGCACCTTGGCCTATGTTGTCAGGCCTCATCAAGTTTACTTTTCTGCACACCATCCTATGGTGTCAGGCCTCATTTAGTTTACTTTTTTGCACAGTGGCCCTTGTTGTCAGGCCTCATTTAGTTTACTTTTCTGCACCTTGGCCTATGTTGTCAGGCCTCATGATGTGAGCATGGAAATTGACTTTCAAGAGAAATTTTTAGCTTAAGGATATTAAAACTGAAATTTTTCCTAATTTTAATTTGGTTGTATTTTTCTTTAAGTTGTAAAAGTGGGAATAGCCTATTCCAACATGGAATAAGAATAGGTTATTTAGAATAGGAACAGGCTTAGGTTAAGAGCTTGGTTGGCTAAGGGCAGCCCAAACCCACAACCAAGCAGCCCCCTTCCTTTTTTCCTATAAATAAGGGCTCAATGTAAGCAAATGACACCTGTGGTCATTTTATGATATTGGAATCCGAAATTCCCTTGAGAGAGCAACTTTCTCTTCTCTTTCTTCTCCTCTTGCTTGTTCTTGAGGTTAAGACCCTTTTCCTTATCATTGGAGCCTCCAATGTGGTGGAACTTGGCTTATCTTCCTAGCTTCCTCTAGCTAGTGGAGTGGTGCCTAGCTTAGGAATTATTTTTCTGCAGTTTACATTCTGCCATTTACCTTCTTGCAATTTACAATTCTGGTTCTTAGTTTATGCTTCAATTTTCAGCCCCTTTCCCCTTTAATTTTGGTCATTTTCGTTTTGCCCTTTCTTCCATTTCTGCACTTTATTTCCAGCCTTTAATTCTTGCAATCACCTTCCCCAATTCCGTCTTTATATTCTGCAAATTTATGTTTCCTCTTCTTTTCATTTTTATGCACAATTTTGTGCTACATTGAACACAATTTGAGGAGCTCCCAAAACTGCTCTGAATTTTGAGCTTCAATCCTACCTCCAACTAGGTCCATCCTCCTCCTCCCAAGTGGGTTGTATTACCTCACACAGTTTACTTTTCTGTACCTTGGCCTATGTTGTCAGGCCTCATGAAGTTTACTTTTCTCCACTCCGGCCTATGTTGTTAGTCCTCATTTATTTTACTTTTCTGCACATTGGCCTATGTTGTTAGGCCTCAGTTAGTTTACTTTTCTGCACCTTGGCCTATGTTGTCAGGCCTCATCAAGTTTACTTTTCTGCACTCCGGCCTATGTTGTCAGGCCTTATTTAGTTTACTTTTCTCCACCTTGGCCTATGTTGTCAAGCATATTTTAATTTACTTTTTTGCACCTTGGCCTATGTTGTCAGGCCTCATCAAGTTTACTTATCGGCACTCCGGCCTATGTTGTCAACCCTCATTTAGTTTACTTTTCTGCACACTGGCCTATGTTGTTAGGCCTCATCAATTTTACTTTTCTGCACCTTGGCCTATGTTGTCAGGCTTCTTTTATTTTAATTTTTAGCACCTTGGCGTATGTTGTCAGGGCCCATGAAGTTTACTTTTCACCACCTCGGCCTATGTTGTCAAGCTTCATCAAGTTTACTGTTCTGCACCTTGGCCTATATTATAAGGCCTCATTTAGTTTAATTTTCAGCACTCCGCCATACGTTGTCAGGCCTCATTTCGTTCACTTTTCTACTACTTGGCCTATGTTGTCAGGCCTTATCAAGATTGCATTTCTGCACTCCGGCCTGTGTTGTCAGGCCTCATTTAGTTGACTTTTATGCACCTTGGCCTATGTTGTCAGGCCTCATTTAGTTTACTCTTCTGCACCTTGGCCTATGTTGTCAGGCGTCATCCAGTTTACTTTTCTACACTCCAGCCTCTAGTGTCAGGCCTCATTTAGTTTACTTTTTTGCACATTGACCGATGTTGTCAGGCCTCATTTACTTTACTTTTCTGCACCTTGGCCTTTGTTGTCAGGCCCCATAAAGTTTACTTTTCTGCACACCAGCCTATGGTGTCAGGCCTCATTTAGTTTACTTTCCTGCACAGTGGCCCTTGTTGTCAAGCCTCATTTAGATTACTTTTCTACTACATGGCCTATGTTGTCAGGCCTTATCAAGTTTGCTTTTCTGCACTCTGGCCTATGTTGTCAGGCCTCATTAAATTGACTTTTCTGCACCTTGGCCTATGTTCTCAAACCTCATTTAGTTTACTTTTCTGCACCTTGGCCTATGTTGTCAGGCCTCATCAAGTTTACTTTTCTGCACACCAGCCTATGGTGTCAGGCCTCATTTAGTTTACTTTTCTGCACAGTGGCCATTGTTGTCAGGCCTCATTTAGTTTTCTTTTCTGCACCTTGGCCTATGATGTCAGGCCTCAATAAGTTTACTTTTCTGCTCTCCGACCTATGTTGTCAGGCCTCATTTCGTTTACTTTTCTACACCTTGGCCTATGTTGTCAGGCCTCATATAGTTTTACTTTTCTGCACCTTGGCCTATGTTGTCGGGCCTCATCAAGTTTACTTTTCTCCACTGCGGCCTATGTTGTCAGGCCTCATTTAGTTTACTTTTCTGCACATTGGCCTATGTTGTTAGGCCTCATTTAGATTACTTTTCTGCACCTTTGCCTATCTTGTCAGGCGTCATCGAGTTTACTTTTCTGCACTCCAGCCTATGTTGTCAGGCCTGATTTAGTTTACTTTTCTGCACCTTGGCCTATGTTGTCAGGCCTGATTTAGTTTACTTTTCTGCACCTTGGCCTATGTTGTCAGGCCTCATCAAGTTTACTTTTCTGCACACCAGCCTATGGTGCCAGGCCTCATTTAGTTTACTTTTCTGCACAGTGGCCCTTGTTGTCACGCCTCATTTAGTTTACTTTTCTACTACTTGGCCTATGTTGGCAGGCCTTATCAAGTTTACTTTTATGCACTCCGACCTGTGTTGTCAGGCCTCATTTACTTGATTTTTCTGCACCTTGGCCTATGTTGTCACGCCTCTTTTAGTTTACTTTTCTGCACCTTGGCCTATGTTGTTAGGCCTCATCAAGTTTACTTTTCTGCACTCCAGCCTATGGTGTCAGGCCTCATTTAGTTTACTTTTCTGCACCTTGGCCTATGTTGTCAGGCCTCTTTTATTTTTATTTTTAGCACCTTGGCCTATGTTGTCAGGCCTCATCAAGTTCACTTTCCTGCACCTTGGCCTATATTGGAAGGCCTCATTTAGTTTTATTTTCAGCACTCCGGCATACGTTCTCAGGCCTCATTTCATTTACTTTTCTACTACTTGGCCTATGTTGTCAGGACTTATCAAGTTTGCATTTCTGCACTACGGCCTGTGTTGTCAGGCCTCATTTAGTTGACTTTTCTGCACCTTGGCCTATGTTGTGAGGCCTCATTTAGTTTACTTTTCTGCACCTTGGCCTATGTTGTCAGGCCTCATCAAGATTACTTTTTCGCGCTCCAGTTTATGGTGTCAGGCCTCATTTAGTTTACTTTTGTGCACATTGACCTATGTTGTCAGTCCCCATTTAGGTTACTTTTCTGCACCTTGGCGTATGTTGTCGGGCCTCATTTTGTTTACTTTTCTGCGCCTTGCCCTATGTTGTCAGGCCTCATCAAGTTTACTTTTCTGCACACCAGCCTATGGTGTCAGGCCTCATTTAGTTTACTTTTCTGCACAGTGGCCCTTGTTGTCAGGCCTCATTTAGTTTAGTTTTCTACTACTTGGCCTATGTTGTCAGCCCTTATCAAGTTTACTTTTCTGCACCCCGGCCTGTGTTGTCAGGCCTCATTTAGGTGACTTTTCTGCACCTTGGCCTATGTTGTCAGGCCTCATCAAGTTTACTTTTCTGCACACCAGCCTATGGTGTCAGGCCTCATTTAGTTTACTTTTCTGCACAGTGGCCATTGTTGTCAGGCCTCATTCAGTTTACTTTTCTGCACCTTGGCCTATGCTGTCAGGCCTCAATAAGTTTATTTTTCTGCTCTCCGACCTATGTTTGTCAGGCCTCATTTCGTTTACTTTTCTGCAACTTGGCCAATGTTGTCAGGCCTCATGTAGTTTACTTTTCTACATCTGGGCCTATGTTGTCAGGCCTCATCAAGTTTACTTTTCTCCACTCCGGCCTATGTTGTCAGGCCTCATTTAGTTTACTTTTCTGCACATTAGCCTATGTTGTTAGGCCTCATTTAGTTTACTTTTCTGCTCTTTTCCCTATGTTGTCAGGCCTCATCAAGTTTACTTTTCTACACTCCAGCCTATGTTGTCAGGCCTTATTTGGTTTACTTTTCTGCACCTTGGCCTATGTTTTCAAGCATCTTTTAGTTTACTTTTCTACACCTTGGCCTATGTTGTCAGGACTCATCAAGTTTACTTTTCGGCACCTTGGCCTATGTTCTCAGGCCTCATGAAGTTCACTTTTATGCACCTTGGCCTATGTTGCCAGGCCTCATTTAGTTTACTTTTCTGCACCTTGGCCTATGTTGTTAGGGCTCTTTTATTTTAATTTTTAGCACCTTGGCGTATGTTGTCAGGGCTCATGAAGTTTACTTTTCTGCACCTCGGCCTATGTTGTCAAGCTTCATCAAGTTTACTTTTCTGCATCTTGGCCTTTATTGTCAGACTACATTTAGTTTACTTTTCTGCACCTTGGCCTATGTTGTCAGGCCTCATCAAGTTTAATTTTCTACACCTTGGCCTATATTGCAAGGCCTCATTTACTTTATTTTTCAACACTCCGACATACGTAGTCAGGCCTCATTTCGTTTACTTTTCTACTACTTGGCCTATGTTGTCCGGACTTATCAAGTTTGCATTTCTGCACTCCGGCCTGTGTTGTCAGGCCTCATTTAGTTGACTTTTCTGCACCTTGGCCTATATTGTCAGGACTCAATTAGTTCACTTTTCTGCACCTTGGCCTATGATGTCAGGCCTCATCAAGTTTACTTTTCTGCACTCCAGCCGATGGTGTCAGGCCTCATGTAGTTTACTTTTCTGCACATTGACCTATGTTGTCAGGCCTCTTTTAGGTTACTTTTCTGCACCTTGGCCTATGTTGTCAGGCCTCAATTAGTTTGCTTTTTTGCACCTTGGCCTATGTTGTCAGGCCTCATCAAGTTTACTTTTCTGCTCACCAGCCTATGGTGTCAGGCCTCATTTAATTTACTTTTCTGCACAGTGGCCCTTTTTGTCAGGCCTCATTTAGTTTACTTTTCTACTACATGGCCTATGTTGTCAGGCCTTATCAAGTTTACTTTTATCCACTCCGGCCTGTGTTGTCAGGCCTTATTTAATTGACTTTTCTGCACCTTGGCCTATGCTGTCAGGCCTCATATAGTTTACTTTTCTGCACCTTGGCCTTTGTTGTCAAACCACATTTAGTTTACTTTTCTGCACCTTAGCCTATGTTGTCAGGCCTCATCAAGTTTACTTTTTTGCACCTTGGCCTATATTGCAAGGCCCCATTTAGTTTAATTTTCAGCACTCCGGCATACTTTGTCAGGCATAATTACGTTTACTTTTCTACTACACTGCCTATGTTGTCAGGCCTTATCAAGTTTCAATTTCTGCACTCCGGCCTGTGTTGTCAGGCCTCATTTAATTTACTTTTCTGCACCTTGGCCTACGTTGTCAGGCCTCGTTTAGTTTACTTTTCTGCACCATGGCCTATGTTGTCAAGCCTCAATAAGTTTACTTTTCTGCTCTCCGAGCTATGTTGTCAGGCCTCATTTTGTCTACTTTTCTACACCTTGGCCTATGTTGTCAAGCCGCATATAGTGTACTTTTCTGCACCTTGGCCTTTGTTGTCAAACCACATTTAGTTTACTTTTCTGCACCTTGGCCTATATTGCAAGGCCCCATTTAGTTTAATTTTCAGCACTCCAGCATACGTTGTCAGGCCTAATTACGTTTACTTTTCTACTACACTGCCTATGTTGTCAGGCCTTATCAAGTTTCAATTTCTGCACTCCGGCCTGTGTTGTCAGGCCTCATTTAATTGACTTTTCTACACCTTGGCCTACGTTGTCAGGCCTCATTTAGTTTACTTTTCTGCACCTTGGCCTATGTTGTCAGGCCTCACCAAATATACTTTTCTGCACTCCAGCCTATGGTGTCAAGCCTCATTTAGTTTACTTTTCTGCACATTGACCTATGTTGTCAGGCCTCATTTAGTTTACTTTTTTGCACCTTGGCCTATGTTGTCAGGCCTCATCAAGTTTACTTTTCTGCACTCTGACCTATGTTGTCAGGCCTCATTTCGTTTACTTTTGTTCACCTTGGGCTGTGTTGTCAGGCCTCATTTCGTTTACTTTTCTGCACATTGGCCTATGTTGTCAGGCCTCATTTAGTTTACTTTTTTGCACCTTGACCTATGTTGTCAGGCCTCATTTAGTTTACTTTTCTGCACATTGGTCTATGTTGTCAGACCTCATTGAGTTACTTTTCTGCACTTTGGCCTATGTTGTCAGGCCTCGTCAAGTTTACTTTTCTGCACTCCGGCTGATGTTGTCAGGCCTTATTTAGTTTAATTTTCAGCACCTTCGCCTATGTTTTCAGGCCTCATCAAGTTTACTTTTCTGCACCTTGGCCTGTGTTGTCAGGCCTCATTTACTTTAATTTTCAGCACCTTGGCCTATGTTGTCAGGCCTCATCAAGTTAACTTTTCGACACCTTGGCCTTTGTTGTCACGCCTCATTTAGTTTACTTTTCTGCACCTTGGCCTATGTTGCTAGGCCTCATCAAGTTTACTATTATGCACCTTGGCCTATGTTGTCATGGCTCATTTAGTTTAATTTTCAGCACCTTGGCCTATATTGTCAGGCCTCATCAAGTTTATTTTTCTGCACCTTTGCCTATGTTGCCAGCCCTCATTTAGTTTAATATTAAGCACCTTGGCCTATGTTGTCAGGCCTCATCAAGTTTACTTTTCTGCACATTGGTCTATGTTGTCAGGCCTCATTTAGTTTACTTTTCTGCACCTTGACCTATGTTGTCAGGCCCCATCAAGTTTACTTTTCTGCACTCCGTCCTACGTTGTGAGGCCGCATTTTGTTTACTTTTCTGCACCTTGACCTATGTTGTCAGGACTCATCAAGTTTACCTTTTCTACACCTTGGCCTTTGTTGTCAGGCCTCATTTAGTTTACTTCTCAGCACCGTGGCCTAAGTTGTCATGCCTCATTTAGTTTACATTTTTGCGCCTTGGCCTATGTTGTCAAGCGTCACCAAGTTTACTTTTCTGCACTCCGGCCAATATTGTCAGGCCTAATTGAGTTTAATTTTCACCACTCCAGTATATGTTGTCAGGCCTAATCAAGTTTACTTTTCTGCACTCCGGCCAATGTTGTCAGTCCTCATTTATTTTACTTTTCTGCACCTTGGCCTACGTTGTCAGGCCTCATTTAGTTTACTTTTCTACACCTCTGCCTATGTTGTCAAGCCTCATCAAGTTTACTTTTCTGCACCTTGGCCTATGTTGTCAGGCCTTTCATAGTATATTTTTCAGCACTTTGGCCTATGTTGTCAGGCCTCATCAAGTTTACTTTTTTGCACTCTAACCTATGCTGTCAGGCCTCATTTAGTTTACTTTTCTTCACATTGGCCTATGTTGCCAGGCCTCATTTAGTTTACTTTTCTGCACCTTTGCCTATGTTGTTAGGCCTCATCAAGTTTACTTTTCTGCACTCCGACCTATGTTGTCTGGCCTCATTTCGTTTACTTCTCTACACCTTGGCCTATGTTGTCAGGCCTCTTTTAGTTTAATTTTCAGCACCGTGGCCTATGTTGTCAGGCCTCATCAAGTTTACTTTTCTACACCTCGGCCTATGTTGTCAGGACTCATCAAGTTTACCTTTCTGCACCTTGGCCTTTGTTGTCACGCCTCAGCAAGTTTACTTTAGTGCACCTCGGCCTATGTTGTCAGGACTCATCAAGTTTACCTTTCTGCACCTTGGCCTTTGTTGTCAGGCCACATTTAGTTTACTTTTCAGCACTTTGGCCTATGTTGTCAGGCCTCATTTCGTTTACTTTTCGGCACATTGGCCTATGTTGTCAGGCCTCATTTAGGTTACATTCTGCACATTGGTCTATGTTGTCAGACCTCATTTAGTTTACTTTGCTGCCCTTTGGCCTATGTTGTCAGGCCTCGTCAAGTTTACTTTTCTGCACTCCGTTCTATGTTGTTAGGCCTTATTTTGTTTAATTTTTAGCACCTTGGTCTATGTTGTCAGGCCTCATCAAGTTTACTTTTCTGCACCTTGGCCTATGTTGTTAGGCCTCATTTACTTTAATTTTCAGCACCTTGGCCTATGTTGTCAGGCCTCATCAAGTTTACTTTTCAACACCTTGCCCTATGTTGTCCCGCCTCATGAAGTTTACTTTTCTCCACCTTGGCCTATGTTGTCAGGCCTCATCAAGTTTACTTTTCTCCACTCCGGCCTATGTTGTCAGGCCTCATTTCGTTTACTTTTTTGCACATTGGCCTATGTTGCCAGGCCCCATTTAGTTTACTTTTCTGCACCTTGGCCTATGTTGTCAGGCCTCATCAAGTTGACTTTTCTGCACTCCGACCTATGTTGATTTTGATGATGTGGAGTCGCCACCAAATTTTTGTTTAAGGGAAAAAGATTTGGAAAAACCCTGGGTGAGATTTAGGTTCGGGAGTCAGTTACGAGTGGGGAAGGTGTTAGGCACCCCACTCGCCTGTTCCGAAGAACAGTACCCTTAAATTGAGTGTGTGATTATTTAAAAATAGTTTGATCCCTTTAATTAGAATGGAAATAAATGACTTGATAGAGGTTAGCCTGACAGGACTTGATCCTGCTCCTACGTATTCCCCGGTGCAATGGGAAACTCAAGGCTTACGTAGTTCTGGTTTAGTTTTGAAGGCTTGACCTTCGAAAATGCTTGAAAAAAGAGTATTTGAAGATTTTGTTTTGAGAAAGTTTTATCTTTGGGCGGGATTTTTGGTCCACTCATGCACAAGGCCCGAGGCGGCTAAGGCAGCACGGGGACCTATACGAACTACTAAATATTGAACAGCAGGTGAACCGCCAGTTCCCTATTTAGAGCCCATTGCGTGAGACTTAAAAATCCCAAAACATTAGAAAAGAGATTTTTAAATTTTTCAAAAGATACGATTTGCAAATGATATTGACTCTTGAATAAGAGGAAACTTGAATTTGAGATAAGAATTTCATTTTTGAATTTTCGGGTTTCAAATAGAATTTTGGCGTAATTTTGCAATTATGGAAATTTAGGATGATTATTAGAAATTTTTATGAGTTTATTTGAAAATCTTATGAGTTTGTTTAGGAATTTTAGAATTTTTGCTAATTTTCTTAATTTCTTGAATTTTTATGAATTTTTTATTAATTTCTTAATTTCTGAAATTTTTTAATAATTTTTGAATTTCAGGAATTTTTTATTAATTTTTGAATTTCTGGAATTTTTTATTAATTTCTGAATTTCTGAAATTTTTTATTAATTTTGAATTTCTGGAATTTTTTATTAATTTTTGAATTTCTGGAAGTTTTATTAATTTTTTTTAATTTCTGGAATTTTTTATTAATTTTTGAATTTCTGGAATTTTTATTAATTTTTTTAATTTCTGAAATTTTTTAATAATTTTTGAATTTCTGGAATTTTTTTTTAATTTCTAGAATTTTTTATTAATTTTTGAATTTCTGGAATTTTTATTATTTCTGGAATTTTTTATTAATTTTTGAATTTCTGGAATTTTTTATTAATTTTTGAATTTCTGGAATTTTTTTTATTTTTTTTAATTTCCTGAAATTTTTAATTTTTTCCAGATTTTGTATTTTTGTTTATTAAATTTTCTTTTATTGTTTTCTTTTAATTTTTTGTTTTAATGTTTTTTCTATTTTTCAGAATTTTTATTCTTATTATTTTACCCATTATTTATTTATTCATTTTCTTTGTTTTAATTCTTTTTCTAACCCCATTTGTCGTTTATTCATTTATTTTGTTGCCTTTCTTTTTAAATTTCTTTTTCTACTTTTTCTCTTATTAAAAAGGAAAAATGGAGGCCTTGGACATAAATAGGTGTTTACAGTTTGCCCCTCTTTACTCATTTTTCTACCAGATAATGTGAGAAATGATTCTCTAAATTATCGCGGTAGGAAATGAGTAAAGACGTGAACACATTATGTCCGAGGCGGGCTTTTTGAAGAAATCTGAGAAGCACTAAAAGCCTTGAGCTTAAAGTGAACCTCATGGATATCTGGAGGATGGCGGTTGAATGATGTTACCGGCTTATTGTGCTGATAGGGTTTAAATATGCAAGACTTGATGGCACAGTATAATTAGGCTAATTGAAATGAATAAAGGCTCGTTAGGACAGGTGTGGAGTGCCGTGGAATTGCTTGTTAGGATAAGCAAAGATGAAATGAAAATGGTCTACTAAAACAATCAAAGCAGAAGAGAGTATCCCGTTATGACGAGCTCAGCTGAGTGAAAGTGACTTGTTTAAGACAGGCAAGCATGCAAGAACTAAAATGTAAAATATGTACAAGATGGCCTGACACTATAGGCCAACAAGGAGAAAAGAATATCTAACGATGCAGGAAAGGAAACTTGAGGGAGGCCTGACATCATAGGCCATGACGCAGAAATCTAAACTTGATGAGGCCTGGCACTATAGGCCATGATGCAGAAATAGATAAACTTAACGGTGGCCTGACAACATAGGCCATGATGCAGAAAGGAAAACTTGATGGTGGCCTGACACTATAGGCCAAGATGCAAAAAAAGGTAAACTAAACTAGATGGTGGCCTGACAACATAGGCCGGAAGAGCAGTAAACTAAGCTAGATGTCGGCCTGACAACATAGGCCTGAAAGCAGTAAGCTAAGCTAGATGGCGGCCTGACAACATAGGCCTGAAAAGCAGCAAACTAAGCTAGATGGCGGCCTGACAACATAGGCCATGATGCAAAAATTTAAACTTGAGGGGACTCCCGTTGTTGACGGGAAGAATGCGAATGAAATCTGGCTGTCGCCAGGATAAATGCAAACCTGCTTGACAGGTGAACGAAAATTAAACATGCTTGAAGTCCTGTTGCTGAAAGGAGAATGCAAATGAAGGAATCCTGTTTTTGCCAGGATAAATGCAAACCTACTTTGACAGATGGACAGAAAATTAAACGTGCTTGAAGTCCTGTTGTTGACAGGAAAATGCAAATGAGATCCCGCTGTTGCTGGGAAGATGCAAATGATGTCCCGCTGTTGCCAGGATAAATGCAAACCTGCTTGACAGGTGGACAGAAAATTAAACGTGCTTGAAGTCCTGTTGTTGACAGGAAAATGCAAATGAGGTCCCGACTGCCGGCTGGAAGATGTAAATGATGTCCCATTGTTGCCGGGATAAATGCAAACCTGCTTGACGGGTGGACGAGAAAATTAAACATGCTTGAAGTCCCTTGTTGACGGGAGGATGCAAATGAGTCCCGGCGTTGCCGGGAAGATGCAAATGAAATCCTAGCATTTGCCAAGATAGATGCAAACACGTGCGCGGGTGGGACGAAAATTAAACATGCTTGAAGTCCTGTTGTTGACAGGAGGATGCAAATGAGGTCCCGCTGTTGCCGGGAAGATGCAAATGAAATCCTGGCAATTTGCCGGGATAGATGCAAAACCTGCTTGGATTGAATGAGAAAATTAAACATGCTTGAAGTCCACTTGACGGGAGAATGCAAATGAGGTCCCATTTGTTGCCGGGGAAGATGCAAATGATGTCTAACATTGCCGGGATAAATGCAAACTGCTGACGGGTGGACAGAAAATTAAACATGCTTGAAGTCTGATTGTGAGGAGGATGCAAAATGAGGTCCCGTTTGTTGCGGGAAGATGCAAATGAAATCCTAGCTTGTTGCAGGATAGATGCAAACACCTGGCGACGGTGGACAGAAAATTAAACATGCTTGAAGTCTGTTCTTGACGGAGAATGCAAATGAGGTCCCACATTTGCCGGGGAAGATCTGAATGATGTCCCTAATTTGCCGGGATAAATGCAAAACTTGCTTGACTTGGACAGAAAAATTAAACATGCTTGAAGTCCTCTTGTTGGACAAGAGGATGCAAGTGAAAGTCCCGTTGATGGCGGAAGATGCAAATGGAATCCTGCACATTTGCCAAGATAGATGCAAACCTGCTTGGCAATTGAATGAAAAAATTAAACATGCTTGAAGTCTGTTCTTGACCCAGGAGAATGCAAATGAGGTCCGCTATTGCGGGGAAGATGCAAATGATGACATCCTTTGCTGTTGCCAGGATAAAAGCAAACCTTTGACAATTGATAGAAAAAAACATGCTTGAAATCCTGTTAGCGAGAATGCAAATGAGTCCTGCCGGCGGGAAGAATGCAAATGAAATCCTAACATTTGCCAGGATAAATGTAAACCCATGTGAGGTGGACAGAAAAAATAAATGGCTTGAAGTCCTGTTGACGAGAATGCAAATGAGGTCATTGTTGCCGGGAAGAATGCAAATGAAATCCTAGCATTTGCCGGGATAAATGCAAACCTTGGCTAGGTGGTGGACGAAAAATAAATGTGCTTGAAGTCACTTTGTTGACGGAGAGTGCAAATGAGGTCTCGCCATTGCCGGGGAAGAATGCAAATGAAATCCTGGCTGTTGCCAGGATAAATGCAAACTTTTTGCTTGGCAATTGAATGAGAGAAAAATAAATGTGCTTGAAGTCCTGTTGTTGACAGGAGAGTGCAAATGAGGTCCCGCTGTTGCCGGGAAGAATGTAAATGAAATCCTGCTGTTGCCAGGATAAATGTAAACCTGCTTGACAGGTGAACAGAAAATAAATGTGCTTGAAGGTTTTTTGGCACTTGATGATTATTCTCTTGAAGAAACTTGGGAAACCATTTTTTCCCAGTTTAGAAAATTCTTCATAATTGAGGGCTATCTTGATTAGAAAGATTTTTGGGCCAACGTTTTGCCGCAGTTTGGAAGGTCTTTGGTAGTCGAGGAATGCCTTAACTTGAGGGGATTTTGAGCAAGCATCTGCCCGACGTTTTGGAATTCTAGAATTGAGGATTGCCTCAACCTGAGTTTCCTTGGGCACCTGTTTGCCTTATCTTGAATTTGGAATTGAGGATTGCCTCAACCTGAATTTTCTAAGCAAGTGTTTGTCCCAATCTTGTTCTTGGTTCAGAATTTGAGGATGGCCTCAAATTAAAATTTTTGTGGGCAGGCGTTTGCCCATTTGGACTTGATCCATAATCTCAAACCATTTTGTGTGGCAAGCATTTGCCCCAGTTTGAACTTGATTTTGTTTCAAATTATGATTGATTCGGAAAATTTAGTTTTGAAAAATGGGCTATGCAATGCTTGAATAAGGATGCTTTTGTGCTGTTTGAGTAAATGATGAGAATGCAATAATGATGTGGGGTTCTTATTTTGATGCTTGAAATATGTAAAATGATGCGGGATTTTTATTTTGATGCTTGAAATCCTTATTTGATGAAACAGATGCTATTGAATGCAAACCACGAAATGGTGTAAAATTTTTGTTTCTCTTGATTTTTTTTTTTTTACGCTCCCTTCCTCGACAACCCCCATAGTTGGTGAAAGGGATCAAGAATCAAGGAAATGGACTCGGTCTTTTGGGCTTATTGGTCAATTTTGAAATTTTCTTTTTTCAGATCTTTGAGATCAACACTGGTCTGCTTTATTGAATAAGGCACACTCCTTTTGGTGACATCTGGCTGGTGGAAAGATGAATCTTTAAAAACAATCGTGTCATGTTGCAACGGTCGAGATTCATCGCCAATTGTCATGACTTTTCAAAATTAATCCTTTTATTTTTACATTTTTCACATCTCTTTAAGCACGTGTATTTTTGAAGAGCGTGCAAAGTGGTTTATGGATGATCAATGAAAAGAAAAGAGAAGGTTTGCAAAGGGTGTTTTAAGGCAATGTATTTGAAAGGGAAAGATGACAAAAGATGTGGGTTCGATTGCCCAAATGGCACCTTTTGATGAAAAATGCCAGTGCTGCTTTTCATAATCTTGATTGTCAAATTAGCCAAACTTGAGAAATGGCAAAATTTTGCCCCAGTTTTTAGGAAGATATGGGGTTTAAATGTCATGTTGTCTTGGGATTCTTGGATTGACCTTGATTTTTGCTGGGTTGTTCTTTTGAGTTTTCAACCCGGCGAAGTCTTTCATTGCCCTAATTTTTGTCTAGGTCTCTTTTGAGGGTTGTCGACCTAGCGGGCTCTTGTTTGATTATGCCCTAACTTTTGCCTAGGTCTCTTTTGAAGACTGTCGACCTAGCGGGCCTTCTGTTTGATTGCGCCCTAACTTTTGCCTAGGTCACCCTTACGGGTTTTCTACACTGTAGACTCTCATTTGCTTGTGCCACGACTTTTGCACTAGGTCATCTTTGAGAGTTTGTCGACCTAGCGGAGCTCCTTTGTTGTGCCCTAACTTTTTGCCTAGGTCATTAGGATTGTCGACCTAGCGGGCTTTTATATGATCCTGATTTTTGCCTGAATTGCTTTTGGAAACCGGCAAGACCTTTTTCTAATCATGACTTTGTCAATCATTATTTTGAACTTTAACCCTACTTTTGCCTGGATTCTTTTAGCTTTTAATCCAACGGGTTTCTCTTCTTCTTGAATTTTATGTTTCGACCTTGATTTTGCCTGGATTATTTTTGACTTTAATCCAGCGAGTCTTCTCCTTTTTCTTGAATTTTGTGTAGTTGAATATTGACTCACGATCATTTGCTTTCTAATTCGGCGGATCTTATTTTGCATCCCTGATTTTTCCTGTATTTGAATCTCTGATTCCGGCGATGTTTGTTTGAATGGTGATCTGGAATCCCTGGTTGTTTATTCTGCTTCCTCATTGGTTTTTTCTCTTTTAGCTTGATTAATTCGACGTTCAAGATTACTTATTACAGCACTGGCATCCTCACCAATTGGTATTTATTGTTTTGGTGTAGGAATAAGAAATAGGTTGAGTGATGAAAGAATGATAAATTTTAGAAGTAATGTGCTCAAGTAATATGAAAAATGTAACTTTTTCATTATTTATTGAGATTTATTTACAAAAGATTAACTTTGAAAAGTACGACAATTTTGGATGAGTATCCTCAATCTCAATTTGTACAAAGAGACTCATCGTGTTTTTCCCATTTCCATCAGCTGGTCGATGGGTTCTCGTGATTTGGCAACGGATTGCTTTCTGTGTTGGGAGCGAGTCTCCCAAAATCGAGCCATTTCGCATCAATTAGGCTTTGTACCTTTCGTTTCAATGCTAGGCAATCCTACACAGAAGTGGCGGATGAACCTTGCATGGTAATCACATCTCGGCGTTTGCATCATACCATTTAGGATACGGTGGCTCTAGAGGTTTGAGAGGATAAGGCGCAACCAGTTTGGATCGGTTAGGTAGCTAGATAGGAGATCGGAATAGGATCGAATTGGACAGACTTCTTCTCCTTTTTTTGGCTTTGGTTGTTATTTTGGCTCATGGCTTGTGCTTGGGCCGTATATGATGTTGGTGGTCGGACTTGTGTCAGATAGTTGTAAGTAGGAGGGTATAGTGTTTGGTATGTAGCTGCAATGTAGGGATATGGTGTGTAAGGTGTATATGGTGTATATGGTGGTGGTTGAAAGCCAGCTGGACCATACTGTACCATTTGAGGAGTGTATTGGCCTTGATTAGAAGCCACATTGCAGGTCTCTCCTGTCTTTTTCTTCTCAGACCCATTGGAAGCATTGATTGTCCCTGTAGGCCTGGGCGCGATCTTTCCACGCGGCGCATACCATTCCTTCGATCACTTTCTCCAATGATGACGACATCGGAGAAGCTAGTGTCACACTACCGATCATCTTGTCATAGAAAGGATCTTGGAGCGTGTCCACGAACATGTCGACCAATTCCTTTCGGATAAGGGAGGTTGTACTTGAGCGGCCAACTCCCGAGCGTTGGCGTATCGTAAAGTCTCATCCCCTTTCTTTGACTATGTTGGGTGAATCCGATCGGGGCCATCTCCGTATTATGCGATGCGCATTTGTGAAAGCCTCGGCAGGTCTTTCCATGAACGGATGCGTCCCGCTCTAGGGCTGAGTGTACCAACTTTGCTGATTTGCCCCTGTTAAGGCCATCTTGAAAGAAATGGATGAGCAGCTTCTCATCGGAGGTACATGCGGACATCTTCTGCCGTACATATCGGGTGTTTCTTTGGACAAATGTTCCTTGATATTCTCGGACCACAGAACCTTGAATTTGGGAGGGATGACCACATCCGGACCAAGCATAGATCGGGTGCATCTTTGGCTTCATAAGTGTTTCCCTCAATTGCCCGATCTGTCCTCTAGACCCTTCCATTTTTCTATATCCTCAATTGAAAGATGGCTGGGTATCTCAGTACGTGGTGCAGATTTAGAAGATGGTATGTATATAGATGCAGGCCCTTTGGGTGAACATAGGGGTGCTGCCTCAACTGCCAAGCCTATGTTTGAAGTATATGGAGGTAGGTTATGTTCGGGTTTGTGTTCAAGCCAGGTTTGGTCAGGCAGGCGCATGCCCACGAGGATACCCATAATGAACTTCTTCATCATGTGAGACATGGTTGATGGTGGAGGGTTTTGCTAGAGTGAACCCAGGAGGATATGACAGTCGGGCTGTCTCTCTTCTCGGGGAAGGGACTCGTTGCCTCTTTCTCGTTTAGATTTGATGTCTCCATCACTGCAGCTATCCGCTTCTTTCGACTTAATTTCATTCCTTAGTTCCTCATTTTGTCTCTCTAACTCATCCATGATTCTCTCCTGATTGTGCTCGAAGTTCTATAAGGATTGTAGTCGTGTTTCTCTACTGCTAAAGTTAAAATTAATTTTTGAAATAATTTGAATGCAAATAAACTTGTGGAATGATGTAGATGTTGATGGCGCATTTGTTGACTGTAGAATGATTTTTGAAATCTATTTTTTTAGATCTATGAATGAATGAATGAATCAATGCTATGTGCAAATAATTTTAAGAGATTTGAAGTTTGACTTTATTTGAAAATAAATGAGAGTTGTTTTAGCAAATTTGTTTTAGAGTTTTGTATTTTGCATTTTACTAAAAAACTTTCGATGGTGTTCTTGGTGTAAGTGGTTTGTTAAAATTTTCCAAAAAGCATCTTTTAGGTTTTCGATATTTTCCATTCTCTTCCTTTGAACTTCTTGATATTTTTAGTATTTTAGAAATTATTTTCTAATTTTTCCTAGGAATTTCTAGTTTTCCTTAATTTTCCTTGTTTTTTTTATTTGTTTTAGATATTTCTTTTCTTTTTGTTCTCAATTTTTCTTTCTTGATTTCTCGTATTTCAATCTTCACTTTCCATTTTGGATGATAATCGTCCAGTGCTGATATGAACCAAGTACAGAAGGGGTGTGTGCCCTCTTTGCTTCTTATGTGTGGGTTACCTCGCCCCTAGGGATCTATGGCCTTTTATAATGAACCTCTCTGTGAGGTGGTTTGTAATCCCGGGTGTAGAGGTCACTGTAGCCAGAAAGTTCCACTATAATGCTGCCACATCAGCAGGGCAGCCACCAGCTGTGGACATTATGAATAGACGCACTCTAGCCGGGAGTTTCATGATAAACCTACACACAGCACGTAGGCCCTCTTAGTCAGTGACACCATTAGATCCCTCTACCCTAAGTAAAGACTCGACCCTGCATGGCCCCACTCAGATAAATGCGCATGTAATGTATGAGACACACAAGTAATCGGGATAATCAGTGAATCAGGGGAAATTGTACAGATATATATAGTGACTTAACGCTCGCCTATCCTAAGGTTTTGTACAAAGACAAACAAACAGATAACAACAGATAAACAACAATGCATCGTGGAAATAAACAGAGAAGTGGATCAAATATAATACATTGACTAATCAAACAGTATCACTCTCTAATATCCCCAATGCGAGTCGGCCATCATTACAACTGTGAATTCACTTAGACGACGGACTTCTAAAATTTAAAAAAAAAGTTGATTTTGAGATGTGGGGAGTCGCCACCAAATTTTTGTTTAAGGGAAAAAGATTTGGAAACCCTGGGTGAGATTATATTCCAGAGTGTTTCCACACGAGCGGGAAGGTGTTAGGCACCTCACTTACCGTTCTCAAGAACAAGACTTTAAATCGAAAGTGTGTGTGTGATTATTTGAAAATAGTTTGATCCCTTTAATTAGAATGGAAATAAATGACTTGATGAGGTTAGCCTGGACAGACTTGATCCTCGCCCTACCGCATTCCCTAAG